>JAHZNP010001895.1:0-13222 GCA_020615345.1 Triops cancriformis | reverse complement strand
CTAAAAAGTTTCAGTACGTATTATGTTGACGTGTTGAGGTTAATTAATTGCCAGGCGAAGTCATTTGTATTAACTCGTTTTAATTCATATTACTTTTTAAAGTGTTGTGATCCCCCAACACTCCGCGAAAGAAAAAAAAACATTTTGCCCTTTTGTCACCCCCTCAGTGATGGTACCCGGGGCGGACCGCCCCCCCCCCGCCCCCCCTTCCTACGCCACTGTGAAGTACGCAGCATTATCCAGTTGCAATTAGGTGGCCAAATTTTACGGAAGTGAGAATAAAATGTCTTTATCACTGTCACTTAAAAAGTAACACCGATCTTGTCCGCCTAATAATTGTCCAGGAATGACTGGGTCTTTTTTTTCGTGTTTTTTTTACTACTGTATATCTCGGCGTGAGCAGAGCTCATTGCCGCCTTTGTATTTTACTTGAGGGAAAAATACAAAGGCGGCAATCAGCTTATTAAAATCATTAATAAAAAAAATGATTAAAAATGTACATTTTTAAAAATTCTTCTTAAAGAAACATCCACTCCTTAACAAATCCGAAAAACCGGGATGAACGAGACAATCGTACTGCAAATTCCTCGTTAATATTACTCTCAGTGGTAGGTCGAATCGTAAAGTGAAAGAATGGTATACTTGCCATGTATCATTTCGTGTCCTATTTTGCCAGTCTGAGATTCATTTGTATGCATTAAGAGGCAACAAGAACAATATTAGCTTACAAGTCGCTTCCGAAAAAGCGAAGAAAAGTGATAGGTAACAAATCAGACGAAGACTTACGAATCGGCTGAGCTGCCCGAGCGCGGACTGGCGGCGCCAGCTTTTAATCTTCCGACTTTCAAATCAATCTTGCCCATGGCTGTTTTCAAAACGGCGGCGGCTTGTTCTTGGGACGCCGTACGTAAATCCTGGCCGTTGACAGACAAGATCTGATCGCCTTGCATCAACCGGCCATCAGCTTCCGCCGCTCCACCTTTCACCTAACAATTGCCTCATTTCAACATTTTACTCTAACATAAAAGAACTAAACATACTTTTCTTTACCTCTTCTTCATTTTTATATTAATTTTTTTATTATTTATTTCTTTTTCCTATATTTCTTATATTTTTCTTTACTTTTACATAATCTTTGTTTACTGTTATGTCTTCTATATTTTTTATAGGTTTTCATATCAAATTTGTAAAATTCATTTTGTTTACGCTTGAATTCTTTGCAGTGTGGATAGAGCCGTACCCAGGATTTTGGTTCGGAGGGGGTTTTTAAAGTTTCGGAGGGGGTTTTAATGTGCAAATTTTTGGACATTTGGGCATTCTGCTATGTTCACCATTATAAAACAAAGATTTCGGGGAGGTTTTAAACCCCCAAAACCACCCCCTGGGTATGGCCTTGAGTGTGGATATGATTGAAATGTTCACAATTTAGTGATAAATAACCTTACCACATCCGAGATGTAAACTCCAGGTCCATTTCTTCGTCCCACTATGCTCAAGCCCAATCCTTTGCCGGGTTTCTTGATAAGCTCGACTTCGATCAGGTCATACATGTCGTCGTCCTTTAATGTCGTTTCATCGCGATAGACAACCATCTTGACCTGCAGGAATCAACGATCGTTTGTAAAGGGGAACTGTTATTTATATAGGAGAAAACTGGGATTACTTTCGCCGGCGTTTGTCGGAGGACGGCCAAAGCTCGACTGTGGGTGACGTTGCGGAAGCTTTCACTATTGACTTCCAAAATTTGATCACCCGGCTTCAAGCGGTTATCTCGGGCGGCTGCTCCGTCAGGATACACTTCGTGGATGAGAATGGCTCCCTAATTGGATTGAAAACAAAAGATAGGTCAGGTTCGCTCATGCCTTGTCTCCTTCGTGTCTCGGAGACTCTTGTCTCTGAATATCAAGAGCTTGCATGCTCTAGTCATTGCCCTCCAGCAACTCTCAAGTAACTCGGGTCAATTGTAACACTCGATGGATCTTCATTTTTCTTTAGTGCAATGCTTTTTCATTTTTAGATTAAATTATTGTTCGAAACTATAATCATTAGAGAACACAATCGTATCGGAGCAGCTACTGTGCGAGTTAACGAAAAAGAGGTGTTCACGATCACGAGAAGTAATCGCTCTGCTTTTCCTTATTATTATTTATTACATATTAAAAGACTCAAAGTCCTCTGCACAACGTTAACGAAAATCCAAGATACATTGTATGGGGAACTTTTCAGTCCCTACGAAGTAACTTTGGATTGAAGGCTTTATCACCAAAGTGGTCATCCAACACATTCTTAAATATTTGTGAGGGAGAATTTATAACGGTAGATTTTTTTACGGTAGATTGTTCCGTTCTTCTACCATTTTTATTACGGAAAGTCCACTGACCCACGTCTTTGGAGGAGCGTACAGCTTTTAACTTTAGGGAGTGGCTTCGGCAGTAGCCTTGATTGAAGCAAATAACTTTTTCAACAGGGACATTCTCGTAATAACCGTTGGATAATTTATACACTTCAATCAGATCCCCACGAAGGTATCTGTATTTTTCTTTGGTTCGAGCTGTCTCGGAGTTGGGTCAAATGTAACGCAAAGGCTTAACCTCTGTTAACCCACCAGGAAACTTGTCTAACGAATTTTATTTAAAATCAAGCTAAAATGTATATTTAAAGCTATCCGCAGGTA
Source organism: Triops cancriformis (assembly GCA_020615345.1). Classification (NCBI taxonomy): domain Eukaryota; kingdom Metazoa; phylum Arthropoda; class Branchiopoda; order Notostraca; family Triopsidae; genus Triops; species Triops cancriformis. The sequence continues at coordinate 10,548 of JAHZNP010001895.1, read as the reverse complement.
TGGGACACATCAACGCTGAGAACATTCTGTTACCATTATTTTTATAGCAACGTTCCTTTTAATGTCTCAAGTATTCTTTCTTTCTTATTACGGATGTTTCTCGAGTAGCACAGGTTCATAGAAGAGACGTCTCTTTCTGACGTACTAAAGTTCCTCCGTTTCAAAACGTGGACAACATCCAATTGTCAATCGATGGCGACGCTGATATTCTGCGAATTAGCGACTTCACGAACTCTTGAATTGTCAACCAAGCCCCGGAGAAAGGATGCAGAAGGTCCAGTGGCCGAAATAACTGCACTAGGTGTTATGCATGTAGCAATGAAAAAGCGGAGCTGATCGGCTTTTAATAAGCCTCAGGCAGAAATTCTTCCTGGACCAGTTATGATCATACTTTTAAGAAAACAGGACACAGAAATTTGGCTCTTGGCGACGTTGCCTCAGCTTGAAAGCGATGTCGAGAAGTGACGACAACTTTTGACGTCGGTTTAACCCACTTTTACGATGCTGTGCTAAGTTGGTACTCTCCTTATACATTTTCAAAGGTAGCACAGGTGTGTCGAAGAGTCATCTCTTTCTGACTCGGTGACATGTGGAACAGTGAGCTTCAATAACACTCAGGCAACATCCAATTGTCAACCGGTGGCGAAGTTGACATCCAGGCTGTACAAACAACCAGAACGATCTGACGACTTGAATTCACGACTGCTGATCAGTTACCGAAAACACGGAGAAGGGATAAACAAGATCCACTGGTGCGCTGGAAATCGGTTCGGCTTAAGTCGAACCGAGTCGAGTCACCGAAGACTAGGAGAAAGGATGAAGAAGATCCACTGGTCGAAAAAACTAACCCGAATTATGTATGCGATAAAAATAAACGGAGCTAACCGGCTTTCGATAAGCCTCAAAGAGAAAGTCTCCATTGAACTGCTATGTTCATACTGCCAACAAACCACGATCCAGAAAGTTGGCTCTTAGTGACGTTGACTCGACACAAAAGCGACGTCACGAATCGACGATACCTTTGGACGCTGAATCAACCATTTTTCGACCATAGTGTGCTACTTGGATTTCTTTCTTCTTACATACATTCGCTATGTAGCACAGGTACGTCGAAGAGTAAGTTACCCGTCAATCATTTTCCGACCAAAGTGTGCTACTTGGGATTGTCTTCGCGTTATATCTGACCCAACTCCTTTCTAACTGTAAGTTAGTCTTCCTGTTAACTATACACGTGGGCGATCCTCCGTTACGGCGAAGTCTTATTTCGGACCAGATCGTTCCGTTCCACGATCCGACAGATCTCAACAGCCAAACCTGCATCACGAAAGAAGCCAGCTTACCAAGAGCGTGTCCGATCCTCCCACAATGCTCAGTCCCAAGCCCAACTTATCCTTATTGATCTCAATGGTGGTTTCCTTGCCGGGTCTGATTTCACACGTGGCTGGATCCGCCGGGGGTTCATCTGAAGATTTCAAACTCAGTGAGGACGGGGAAACAGCAGGCGGTCGTTTGCCTCCATGGGTACGCAGCACCGCTTTCCCGCTCGGGTACTCCCCGTTGCCCGCCTTGGACCCGCTCGTTACCACCCCCGAGAGGGAGCTGTTGTCGTTGTAGTTGTTCGCTATGGAGACGGAGGACAGGCTGGAGCGGAGGGAGTCCGTACTCGGCTCTTTGGTCAACATCCCGCCCACGCCCAAGGGCGTGTTAGGGGTGCTACCCAGCAGAGCAGACGGAGGGGCGGAAAGGGGCGAGGCTAAGGGTAGGGCGGCCAGGTTGAGGGACGGGGACTGTGGGGCAGATTGGCTGCTAGGGTGACGCACGGAACTGGAGCTCAAACTAGAGGGCGACGTTAGCGAAGAACCCGACAAAGATCGACTGCTTAGTGGAACGAGCGGTTTAGGGGCAATAAGGGGTTTGGGGGGTACTTCTGTGGGCGGAGCGAGAAGAGAACATAACGTAAATAGGATTATCCAAGAAATGAATATTTCATACATATAGAAAGCTTGAAACAATCAAAATTTCCTACAAGACAGAAACAACTTAAAATGACTAACGTGCTTTAACGCTACACTTCCATTGTTTAACTATACAAAACTAAAATTGACACAATTTGATTAATATGCAGTGCAGTGGAGGCAAAATTTTCCTTCACACCGAGATGGCATTTGTTTAGATGCGGCAAGTCAAATTGTGTAAGAATAACGTGTACCAAATTTGATTTTTGACAAGTATCCTGAAAGTTCTGTAAAACGTGACGGGGTAGTTTGAACACACGACAATTCCTAAGAAGTTTAGCAAAGAAACTACTGACATCCTGGAGATAAGAACACCCGAGGTTATTTTATATACTGACCTACTTATAATATAAATTTCACTGGAAAGAATAATGTTACATAAGAAAATAAATAAAACCCGATCTCGCGATTATTCTCACTACAAAAAGGTCGTAAAATTTTCATTCTTATGTCTGGCGTTAGTTAATAATCTGAGTTAAAATAGTTCTTATCTCAAGTTTAAACTTCAGAGCAATCCACCAAAAATCTAAGGACAAGTTTTCCAATTTATTTTACAAGGCAGTGTCCTGTAATAGATCCCAAGAGAAATCGTTCCGATCCGAGCAATGGGATCTGATCGAATTTTTCTTGAAAAATACAGAACATTGTACACAAGGCATAAAACGGCAAAAGTGAGAGTTCAAACCGCTCAATCGTAGCTTCATATCAATATCTTTTAATTTTAAAATCGAAATCCTAGAACCAGATTTAACCGGTTTTAGGATCGTTTTCGATCTGAATCTAGTTTTTTCTACTTTTATCTGATTCGAATTGCTAATCTGCTGAAACCATCGCAAATCACCTCAAATCTGTAAGATAAAATCAAGTAAAAATCTTTTAATTATTCCATGGAATTCCAATAAACAGTTGGTTGGTTGGTTATGTGAAACAAAGGAACAAACAGTCTTTCTGTCACGACAAACTGAACGGAAGAAGCGTCGCTAGTTTTCATGAATTTAGTCTTTTTCTTGAAGTCTATACTATCTCGTCCAATAGCTAGGATATTACTTCATAACGAATATAGTTTGGTACCATTGCACTTCTGTGCATGACGTGAAAAAAAAATGATCAAAACTAGTACAAACTGCCCCTCTTCCCCTATTCCAACTCCACTGCACTGCTACTAGGAAAATATTACTACGTTATTTTTTTTCTTTACTTTCTACCCAATTTTTTTCAAGACATTGAAGCAGACGTGGTGGTACTTACAATCTCAGACCATTCAGGCGGTGTTTCGGGTGCAAGCAGAGTCCACTGGAGCATGTCCCATGGAGGCAAACGTTGCAAAAGCACATGCGTGCAAGGCATTAACAGAACCAACGTGCAATAAAAATGAAAGAAAAAGAAAAGAAAAAGAGCACGAAGTGCCCTATCCCGCAGTATAATGCCCCCACATGCTTTTAGCGCCCGGCGCTCCAAGCGATCCAAAACAATTTCATTCATCATTCAGCACATATTAAGCTCCCATAAGCTCATAAATAAACTCTGGCTTTCCTCGAACAAACTCGAAACTCCACCAAAGAGACCGAACATGCTGCAAAAAAAGAACGGAAAAACATTATTTTTACTTGGCTTTTCCGGCTCTTTCTTCTCGGGTTTGAGTGTATCTGATTTGGTGGCAGCACTCGGCGCTGATGGACTCGTCTCTTTCGCTTCTTTGGCCTCGACCCGGTTTGCTTTGGTGGGATTGCATACCACGATATTCAGGATGCCTTCCGCTTTCTTGAGTACGGAAGCAGCCTGCAGACACAGAAGCAAAGAAATGCAGCAATAGCTTTATTACTTTCGTAAGATCCGTCATATTCTGCGCATAGCCGCACTACCGGGTCTGGGTAAAGGTACTATTCGAGAGACTACTCATTATTTGAAAATAAAATAGGATAACTTAGAATACAAAAAAAAACTAACGAGATTACTTCGTTTTAAGAAGTTTATAAAAAAAAGAAAAGGAAAAAGGTGCATTTTTCTGGGTAAAAGGAGAGATTCACGGAAAGGTTAAAGAGAACAACGAAACGTGAAACCTGTTGTCATTACCGTTTCATAGTCAGCTCCCAGCAGCTCGTCCTTGTTAACACACAAGATCATATCACCCACACACAATCCCGCCTGGAAAACAAGGCAGAACAAACGTCATGAATGAAGCTCTGGCGTAATTGAACCTCCGCACACGAGCGCAACAAGAAAAAGAAATGGTTTAATTATGGAGGGGTTAATCAATAAGACGGCGGTGTCGCTTTACCTGCTCAGCTACGCTGCCTTCCTGGATGTCGGAGATGAAAATTCCGTTGCCGACTTCAGCATGTCGGCCTTCAATGATCATTACGCCTAAGCCTTGGCCGCCCTGCTGCGAAGAAAGCAACTATTTTAATAAGCGCGACAAAGTTTTGGTCACGGACGGAAGTTAGTTTTCTTTATTATTATTGCGTACCAATGCAGGCCGAAGCCTATTACTCTTAGGTTTCGTTATTACCTTAACTTATAATTGCGACGGCTAATCAACTTATTACTAACCAGACTTGTGTCCATTTGGACTTGAGATGGTCTTAAGTCCGATTTAAGACTATTTTTTCGACAAAGAAAAGGCTTGAGATTTATATCAAGATCTTTTTGCATTGATTTGGACTTGAAATTGATTTGAAAGCTATCCGTTTGTCATGATTTGGAAAGGGCTTAAATACAAAAGCGGATTTGTCAGGGTGGATTTTAAAAGTCTTTCTTGGAATGTTCGCCAGGGAAAATTACACTATTGTTATCGTTTTTACTTCACGACAGCGTAAAAACAAAGGATTATGAAAGCCGTTAGTATTTTCCCAGGCTTCTTTTAAATTTTCCTTCTATAACTTGTTAAAGAAGTCTTCATACTTTTGCAATTAAGAACACAGTGGAGTCCAATGTGAGATTATTTAAGCTGACCTTCTAATTCAATTATGGAATTAGAAAGCAGGACTAAGCACTATATAAATTGAGTTATCTTTGTACAACAAACAGTTCACTCTTGAGCTTTGAAAAATATGGAGAAGCATTGCACATACAGCTATTTCTCCTTATTAAAGGGTTATAGTTTAATTATAGCTGCTAACTCTATAATTATAGCTGCTAACTCTATGGTTATAACTATATAGCTGCTAACTCTTTTACTTCGTATCCTTCATCAAGCACTCGAGCAAAATCTCTTACTGTGAAGCTAGTTAGGCTACTGACTTGAAAAATGCTCCCGCTTAGTATTGAATACACAAAAAGGCTTGAAATGGATGGGTCAAATCCACTAACAGAGCTTGAGACTGATTTAAGATCTTTTTTTTCTCTTGATGTGATTTGGATTTGGACTTAGCATCTCTAGCGGTATGAAGGCTTGGACTTGGATTTAGCTTTGTCATAATAAGAAGGAAAGGTCTTGGATTTTGTTCAAGCTCATTTTTGGAGGCTTAGGCACAAGTCTGTTACTAACCAACTCACCAAGCTTTGAAGTAAAAGGCCCGTGTACAAGAATATTGGAAAGTAAACTAACGTATGATTGTCAAAAGACTTGATTAGACAAGACTAGGTTCTTTCTAATGTTTTGAAAGCAAGTCTTGAAAAGGTGTTTAATTCCTACGCAAATGAAAGGTACATTAGAGTTAAGAGTGACTTTAATTTCATTACGTCTAATTATAGAAACTTGAGATTGAATACACCGCTGATTGTAAAGTTCGGCGTAAAACGTCGTCCATTGTGAACTTCTTAACTCGTTTAATCAACTCTTTTGCTTCACAATGCGATTCTAACCCAAATAGGACACGTACGTAAAAACGTCGTAATAAACGTCACGACGTTTCGAAAATAGTTCTATATGCAGTTTTCTTGAAGATGCAATAAAGTTTCGCGTCGTTTTTTCTCTTACTTTTTTCGCTTGTTGTTACTTCATTCAATTTCGAGCTGAATCTGACATGAGTGGAAAAGGACAAAAATGAACTGAATTGACTTAAGTCAAAATGATTTGAACTGAAGTGAATTTCGGAAAATCGTTTTGAATCTTATTTGCACTGAATTTCATAATTCTTGAATTTGACAAGATCTGCGACATACTCAACTTTTTGTTGGACAAAGAGGACTTTTATTCTGCCAAGGGATAGAACTGCGACAGAGTATCGCGAATCAATCTGACTTTGCTAAAGTAAAGGGCTTTCGATGTATGAGCACTCTCTTGTTGCTAACACGGATTTTCGCATCAAGCTGCTCTTGTTGTAGTTCTGCTCTTTTTATACTTCGATCTATTACAGTGCAATGCTATTCAGGTACAGCTTTTCCTTTAGCTACCCAAGTAGCACACGTCCGCAAAAAATAAAAGTGTATATTAAAACAGCAAAGCGTTTGAAAATATACGCTTAATTTTAGACGTAAAAAACTGAAACGTCGCCCAAAAATAGACGCTTAATATACACACAAAAATACGTCGAAAGAATGTGTAGTAAAGGCTCTGTTGATGGAAGTAAAACTTAAAAAATACGTTCATTTCAGGTAACAAACTCAGAAGTGGGTACGCTGTACGCTATGGGTACACACAAATTCAATTACATATAAAAATTGATCCTTTCTGCTTTTTCAGGTATTTTTACCCTAATCTGTCTATTAGTATAGTGTATAACGAAAAATGGACGTGAATATCAATAGTTTAATAGACGTATATTAGAAGTAAATTAACCGTCTAATAAAAGTTTTGTCTATGGAGCATTTGCATTTGCTAGTGAACATGTTCGAGACTTTTTTAAATATGATTTAATTAAATTTCAAAACTGGCGGAACATTTTGACACATTTTGAAAAAGTAAAAAAATCTGGTTTTTTTGCGAAGTAGGTATCTTTTGTTCTTTATTTTTTGAAGAAAACACGATTCAAATCGGACGAGTAGTTTTTACGAAATCATGACTGGAATTTCCAGATTTTAAGAAATGATTTCCTAAAAACTACGCGTCCAATCTGAGTCGTATTTTTGCCAAAGAATATAGGGAGAAGATATCTAGTGCTCCTGTCAGCCAGACTTTTAATTCTTTCACTATTTCAAAATGTGCAAAAGCTCGCTTAGTGTTTTTAAATTTAATGAACACATATTTTAAAAATGTCTTAAACATGTGCACTAGACATTACTAGGAGCAACTTTACTGTCAACACTGATTTGGAATTTACTGAATCATTATCGAGAAACCATCCCCCGAGATTCCCCATGCTATTCGCCCATAAGAGAGGGGTGTATACCGGGGGCTTAAAAGAAAAGTTTAATTTTCAGACATTTCCCTACCAATACTCCACTGAGCTTAGTAAACAAACTGCAAGTAACAAGAATAAAAAAAAATCTGCATTACAAAAAGTATGGTATGCTTTCTCGAAGTGTTCCATCAATTTCTCAGGGCACTTAACTGGAATACAACGTAAAACGTTCAACTGTAATCAATAAATGTGGAGATAAAACCTTTTAATCAATAAAAAAGCGTAGAGTAATATGACTACAAATCTGCCGAAGCTGCAGCTTTACTTTGTTCCTTAATCTTACGCCCTAGACACAAAAAGAAAGAAGCAGAGGTTTAGAGAGTCTTCTACTTCACCTTTTTGACTGTTATGACGCGCAAGTTTTTAAATCTCGCATATCGCTCCTCGGGAGTCTGTGGAGAGAAAGAAAAAAGAGAAAAAATGAAGAATCTTACACACACAAGATTCCTGTCATTCTTAGCATTTCACCCTACTTACCCAACAAGGAAACTAGACAATAGAAACGTAAAAAAAACCCACGAAAATTAGAATGTGTGAAGAATGAAGCAGGCAAACAAAAGACAAGTGAGCGCTGTCTGCTTCCTAGTAACATTTCAATCACTGCTTTTCATTTTCTTCCTTTTTTACGTTTCTTTCTTCTTCGTTTCTTTTTTTCGCTTTTTTTTAAGCAAAACTTAGTATCGCTTCACTGTTCCGCCTAACACAGGAACAACGCTTCAAATTATCGTCGTATTTCCGCCTTGCTTCTCTGGACAACAATTTGAAGCCGTTTGGTGCCAAACAGATCCCAGATCAACGATCTTACCTGTTCTTCCAACGTGACAGGGAATCTGGTGATTGGCGGCACGGCGACATCTTGTAAAGCCCCTTCGCGCCTACAAAAAACGGCAAGACAGCAGAAATAAGTATCTCCTTCCTATTTTTGTCTTTCGAACGTTTTTTCTCATCCGAATAATAAAATACGATAAAATTATTAACATTTTGTGTTTAATTACATCTATAGTGTTCTTTGCGTTTTTGTTTTATTTTCATTTCTTCACTTTTTATTTGGTTCATAACTTTTGTTTATTTAACACTCATCTTGTTGGAAATTTTTTAACTTCTTAATATTGATCATTTTTAGAAAACTTTAATTGTCTTTTGCGGTGAAAATGGTCAGTAAACTGCCGTTAGCTTTGCTTTTAGGAGAATACACCAAAGTGCAGAAAACATAATAACATTCGCGATTTTTACTAATTATCAACAATGATAAGTTCGTCATTATTGCTCAGGTGCTACTGAAGATAAGATGTTCACTGTTCTTCAGAACGTTACTTAGACCAACGTGACTATATTATACTGAGGAGAAATCACACTATTCTATTTCTATGATTTTTTAGGGTTAAGTAAAACGAGGACTCGCTTTTCACTCAAACTCAAAACTCTAAGAAACTTTGATATCTGTTCTCAAAAACCGCACAACTTCTGCGAAGAAAGCTGTCGACACGCCCCAAATAATAATTCTCAAAGTTTCCCCAAATAGAATTTGAGTGCAAAACTAGTTTTCGTATTATTAAAATGTAGGCGAGCGCAGAAGGGGAATTTAACATAATGTTTAACAATAAATTTAACAAAGTTTAACATTAAATACCTCAGAAATACCTTAGAAAAGTTTAACATTAAATACCTCAAGACTTCATCAAAGACGCTTTGTTTGCCTTATTTGTTGCAATAAATAATAATAATAATCAAGTACGCTAACCATAACTATTATTTTTAATCACAAAGCGGGAACCCAATACTAAAAAAAGTTTATTTCACAAGTTCGAAGTCTTTTTTCGAAATCAAGCAATTAGGCTAACAGCAATCAACGATTGGCCTCCGCAGAAACTACTTTATCCTAGTTATCGAAATATCTAACTTGGATTTCTCTTACGGCGCTGGAACGCAATTCTAACAGCGAACAAACTTGTTTGGTAGTATCTCCGTTTTACGACGTTCCTAACGTCTTTGGCCCACGCCAGAAATGGAAACTCTAACTCATAAACGCAGCGAACACCAGAGGAAGAGTAGCTACTGCTGCGGAATTGCGACCTTAACCAAAAGCGAAGCGAAACTACTCTAAAGATTGGCTAGGAAGGCTGTCTGTGACGTTTACCTTAAAGCGATGATGGTAATGACCGATCCGGCTATCGTTTTGATAATGGCGGAAGCGTTGAGATGACAGCGTCCGTGCAAGACTTGGCCATTAACCTTAAATAATAGCAAAACACACAATGAAGAATATAAAAGAAATAAAAGGAAGGGAAAAGCGTATGAGTTGGTGTTTTCTTGAAAGAAAAGGCGATTTCATACTTCGACGAGTTCGTCGCCGACTTGCAGGCGGCCATCTTTGAAGGCCAATCCGTTCGGATTAAGTCCGCACACAAAGACAGCCATCCGAGAACGATCCCGATGACCGGCTAAGCTGATACCCAGACCACTACTGGCACTGACTACCGACGTGTTGGTATTGCTGCGATCCAAGTCGACTCGCACGATTTCGCCTCGCAAGTCGCCCCATCGCTTTTGGATTTTTTCTGAGAATGAAAGCAAGAAATTAATGTTTGGGCTTTGTGTTCAAAGTAAATAATATATACTATACTAAATAATATATATTCAATTCAATAGAAAATATAACAAGTGTAAGAAAGTAAAAACGAAAGATCATATTATCTCACTTTTAATATAATATAATACATTGATTTGGACTTAGTTAACTTACATCGACCGAAGCATTCTACAGAAGTATTATGACGTACTTTCAATGTTCTAACACATTTGGTTAACTCAAAACCCTGTCATAACTCCAAAATCAAGAATTTTTAAACCGACTCACGTGAAGTTCCTAACCAATTTTATAAGGGTAATGTTAGTTTAAATCGGTGTGATATCAAAAATTTCATTCTCTTGTTTCAACAAGAATTTCGTTTCATTTCGATTCAAAATAAAAACTTTTCTAAAGGCCCAGTCATTTCTCAAAGTCTATTCAATTCAGATCATGTAGAAAAGGGATTGTTAAATCACTTCCATTAAGAAGCTTTTAAAGTTTGACATAATAACAAGTTACGTGAAAAGGATTGCACGTACTTTACTATTTTTCTTATGGGAATCAGGCGTGAGCACAGTCCGTTGCCTCCTTTGTATTAATAGCTAAGGACCTATCTGTAGCTTTAATTATACCACTGTACAATCCAGGCCCGTATCCAGGATTTTGGTTCGGGGGGGGGGGG
>JAHZNP010001894.1:0-13225 GCA_020615345.1 Triops cancriformis | reverse complement strand
GAGCGTGGCTCTTTAGATTCAATATGAGTGAAAATGCGGTATGCAGATATTGTGGGGAAGAAGAGGAAGATGTAAAGCATTTACTAATGGAATGTCACAACTTCACACATGAAAGGGATGTGTTATTCGAGAAACTAAGGAAAAGAAACATTGCGGTAGGGGTGGACACCATTCTGGGTTTTGGGGACGAACCAATGCATCAGCAGGTCCTTATACAAAACGCAGTAATTAAGTACCTGAAACAGACGGAGATGATAAACGTAATCTAGTCGACTATACCTGGTTAAAGATAGAAATATTTTAAGTCTTAATCTCCCTTTTAATAGATAGATTTTTAAGATATTATGTTAATTATGACTACAACTGGTATACTTTGTACGTGTAATCCGGATCACTCCACGGTGCTTGGAAACGAAAGGACTAATAATAATAGAATATAGGTAGGAGAAATAGACTGCCTTAGACGGCGATGCATGGCAAAAGCGATGCCGGCCGTCTGTAAAATTAACAAACAAACAAACAGTTTTCATAATAAAGGTTAGGCTAGCAAACGATGAAAGAGCAAAATATTTTGAAGAAAATTAATAAATAATGTAGATATCAACAATACTACGGTAATGAAGCAATATTTTTGCAACAATGCCAGTGGCGTTAGTCTACTTACGCAACAAGTCGTATTATGTATACTTTTTTCCTACAAAACTGAACACTTCCAAATGTCGCGGCCTACCATCACTTCGACAGCGATTGGCAACTTTTCGCACTGAATGAAAGTTAATCAGCCTCACGAGGCTGGATTAGACCTGTGCAAACCCCTGTAAAGGTTTTCTTGCTCACCACTGTATACAAGCAAAATGGTTATTATGGTACGTTGCGCATTCGTTAATTAGTCAGGTTCCAACTTGATTACGTAATATTTATTACGGAAAGGAAACCTTTATTTGAACGAAGACTTTTCAAGATTTAAAACGGAAGAGTAATTTTTACGAAATCATGACTAGCATTTCTAAATCGTAGTAAATGATTTAGTAAAAAGTACTCATCCGATCCAAATCGTATATTCACCAAAAAATGTAGGGAGAATTTATTTAGTGCTCCTGTCAGCCAGATTGTAAATTTTTTCAGTATTTCAAAATGTGGAAAAATTCACACTGAGTTGTTAAATTACACGAAAACATATTTTCAGATATTCTCAGACATCTTCACTATATAATAAGAGCAACTTTACTGTCAACATTGGTTTGAAATTTACATAACCGTCGTTAAGAAACCACACCCCGAATTTTCTCATGTAATTCGACCATAACAAGGGTGTGTAGCCTATACCGTGCCTTAAAGGGCGAAGAGTACAATTATTTTTATTTGATATATATTGCCGCAATAAGCTTATGTTGAGTTAACTCTGAAGACGCAGCATAATAATTAGCAAAAATATGCAATACTTGCAGCGAAGTCAAGAACGTTTGAACGCACGGTAAAACAACCAAGCGACATTTTTACTTCGTTACTGTGTGTTTCGATTTTTCACCCCCAGATGGCGTACATGTACGAGCGAAATTCGCTCACCACGTTTCGCTCGCGCTCGCCAAGTAATGAAAAGAGCGCGCTCCGCTCGTTCGCTCGTGCCATGACGAGCGCGCTCGTTGCAGCTCTGCTAATTACTAAGACAGACTTCAAAACGACATGCAACTTTCCAGTATAAAGGTGGTATTATAATGAGTGGCGTATCCAGGGTTTCATTTCGCGGGGGGGGTTGGGAGTTTCGGGGGGGGGGGTAATATGGACAATTTATATGGAATTTTTTTTGGACATTTGGTCATTCCCCTATCTTCCCCATTATAAAATCAAAATTTCGGGGGGTTGACCCCCCCCCTAAATACGCCCCTGACTGTAATTGAAGCTAGATTTGCAAAAGGCCTAGAAAACTATGAATATGTCACACTGGGAAAAAAGAAAGTGGGACAGCCCGACGTACGGAAATGTCATAAGCCGAAGCAAGCACGGTTAGTTCGGCTAAGTTGCAGAGACAGGCGTAGTCTACCCGACGGCTCGCTAGACTCATCTTTTGTAATTATTGTAATTACGATTCCGGCTTATGTAGAAACTTCATTTTATCAATATACGCACAGACCAATGTGCAGTAGCAGCCAAGATACATTAAAGCTCCAGAAATTACAGCGTATTTCAGGGGCGGTAATTCCCAATGAAACGAAATCACACGTCTCGATAAGGAGTTTCGAGCGACTCAATAAAAGTGGGCGAAAAACATTCCGTACATGTCATCAGTATAAATTGCAATCATAAACTATCGGTTTATCATCGTTACAAAAGGCCTCAAGTTGTCTGAAGGCCTTCTGCGTTCCTAGTTCTGTCCCGCGACACAGAACTCTCTGTTAGGGGATTCCATGCGACCGCACAGATTCCTTGCTGAGAACGTGTTGGGGTACCCGTGGGTACCAAATCCTGTTCGTACGCATAGGATGAAATGCAAGGCGATCGTGTGGCTAGGCACAGGATTCCGTCTGAGAATGTGTTGTTCTTATCCAACTCAAGGCCTTCAGTGCCGTCTAGTGGGCCTGACGCAGGATGCACTTTACAGCTCAGACCGAATTGCGGCTGGACGGCTTGTTAGCTGTGCCCAGTCTATGACTGGGACAGCTTATAGTATCGTTCTGACTTTAGTCCGTGCTTGGGAGGGTGGGATGGTGAGCCTAGCTCAGTTTTCGCCATAAGGGGCTATAGAATTTTGGGGTGGTGCTCGTGGGGGGCAGATAAGCGAATTTTTCCTCCGGGCAAGAGCACTAACTCGGTGAAATCTGTCGGAAAAAACTGGCCCACAACACTAGCTAGTTTATCTCGTCTACGTAATGGTCAAGATGCGTTGGTCAAGATGCGTTGGGTATACGTTGTTTTGCCAAGTTTTTATCTTGATAAGTGAATTGTGGTAAGGTATTTCCTTATGTGAAACCAAAACAAATAGTTTCGTTTGTGAAACCAAAACAAATTTCAGGTATTTTTTAAAGGAAAGGATATCATTTCGGTTTCTTTTGGAAAGAAAAATCTCCTTCAAAGCCATTTCAGTTGGTGGAAAGTGAAACTGTGCCTTGTAGAAGTATTTCCTTTGTGAAACCAAAACAAATTTCAGGTATTTTTTAAAGGAAAAGATATCATTTCATTGTTACATTTACGGTATTTCATGTGCGAATTGCAATAATGGAATTGTAGGAAGGAAGCGTTTTCTTTTGGAAAGAAGAATCTTCTTTAAAGCCATTTCAGTTGGTGGAAAGTGAAACTGTGCCTTGTAGAAGATCGTCTATAATATTGCATTCATCGGAGCTGTTTATTCCGCACCTCCGAATTGTCCAATCTGTCGCTGTGAAAGAAAGTTATTTAGATGTGGGTAATCATGTTTGCTATGGAGTACATTATTTACATTATTTTTCTATTGTGTTCCTTTTTCCTTAGTGGAGCGTATTGTACAGTATTTCCTACTACTTTTCATGTCCTTTAAGAAGACAACGATCACAGGAGAGCTTTTGCAGTCGCGTGTTTGATTCGAAGAGGATTTAGTTGGCGAGTGTGTCATTGTATTGTAAGTACGTGTTTCTTGATATTTTATGTAGAGAATTCATAACGTAGTTTACTTAGAGTAGTAACTGATTGTTTTTGTGGCTGGTGCTGTTAGTATTTTCAGTTTTGTCGTTTTCTTTTTAGAGCCTACGACTAGTTGCACGTTTCATTGGTAACTCTAACATTTAACTAGTAACTGGTTGTTTTTGTGGCTGATGCTGTTAGTATTTTCAGTGTCGCCGTTTTCTTTTCAGAACGTACGTCCAGTTGCACGTTTTGAAGTTATACTTATTTGTATTTCTGGCTAAATTTTGATATTAGTTGCACGTTTCATTGGTAACTAAAAACATTTAATTGATAACTGGTTGTTTTTGTGGCTGGTGCTGTTAGTATTTTCAGTTTCGTCGTTTTCTTTTCAGAGCATCTAGTTGCACGTTTGGAAGGTATACTTATTTCTATTTCTGGTTACATTTTGATATTAGTTGCACGTTTCATTGGTAACTCTAACATTTAAATATGAGACTCGTCTGCAAGGCTCAATATTCAGAAGATTCGGTTGGTACGAGTGAAAGTCGTGGTGTACAATGCACACCCATGGCTTTTGTTTCTATTGCATGGAGTTATTTTGTTTATCCTGACAATTGGATTGAGCATGACATGCACCAGATAATGTCAATTGGAGACGAGATTTATCGTACGTATAAGCACGCTCATGTATTCTTTAGGTTTTAAGAATTGCCTCGATTTGTTGGTTGTGGAGATTTAGGTGTATTAAAGACCTACGTGCATGGTGAAGATGCTTTTGGGTTTATATGGCCATGTACAACGAGTTATTGGCATTGGTCTTTGGAAGATGCAGTGAAGCTTGCGGAAAATTGTGTAGGAGTGCTTTTTATTAGTTGCTCATTTTGTACTAGTATCATAGAGCGTAATGGAAGATATTTCGTTTTTGACTCGCATGCTCGTGATGAGTTTGGTCACCGTAGCACAAGCGGTACTGCCGTCCTGTTAGAGTTTTTTTTATGAACTGCTTGAGTATTTACGGAGGATGTATGGTTTCAGTGGTAATCCACAGTATGATATTGTTCCTATTTGTTGTCATGAAATTCGGGGTGCACGACCGGATGGTACGTTGACAACTGTAGGTAAGTGCAGTCGGGTTGCATGTAATCATGTAGTGTCTCGTCGGGTAATTGGACTGATCGGAATGCTATTAATATTAACACACAATTAGTAGATGTTTCGACATCGAAATTTGATATCAAGAATAATTTGAATATTCGGAGAAAACGGAAATACGAAGTTGATGAAAGTTTGACAATAAAACATGCTGGAAAAAATAACTCTGAAGTTTCATTGGAGTGTCTTGAAGTAATGGAAGATTGTTCGAAAGATAAAAACGGTGTTTTTCCCTGCATTAAGTTGGATAAGGATCTCGCAGAAATGTTACCACAGCCGTTCGCTCTGATCGTTGCCGATTCAAAAGGTGATTCCAACATATTTGTATTTGATCATTCACCTTCAGGAGAAAAAGGACATGTGGAATTTGGAGGACACAAACCTGTCATTGAGACCAAAGGTGAACATGAGCCGTTTGTTTGTGAAACAGGTGATTCCAACATATCTGTATTTGATCATTCACTTTCAGGAAAAAAAGCACATGTGGAATTCGGACGACACAAACCTGTCATTGAGACCAAAGATGAATATGAGCAGTTTGTTTGCGAAACGTACCAACGAACTTTTCTTTCGCGCCGTGGTTTGAGTAGACATTTAGCATCATGTAAAGCTGGTACTTCTAGTAAAAGGACTGACTGTGTTTCATGTCATCAGCATTTTTTCTTTTAACACGTTCTGTTAACGCCTATAACAGACATTTGCAAAGACGTAATTGCAATAAATGAATAGTTGACAGCAAAATGGCTGTGATCACTAATGTGCAAGAGTTTACATGTGAACACTGCAGCCAGGCGTTATCTTCTTCATTTAATTTACGGAGACATTTGCGTGCGTGTCCCGTTCTTTTCTCTAGTCCGACTGTACAAGAGGTCATCGAAAGTTCGAATAACCGGACTACCAAGAATAATACTGAAGGCGAGCTGACAAGACAGGAAGGTTATTTATACATGAAAAATCTAGAATTTAGTGTTTGTCAATCTAAGCTCCCGAGAACTACGAATGTAATGGTAAACAATATCGAAAGCACTTGCAATTCTTCCTCTGGTAGCCAGACTAAAAATTTATTATGCCAAGGTTGCGGTGTAGTCTTTGTTCAAGAACGAGTATTTCGAAAACATGTACGAAATTGTCGGTTTTTTTCGCTGTCACACATTTTAAGTGCAACGATTGTAACCTGCAGTCTGAAAGTCGAGACAATTTTACCAGACATTCGGTTTTATGCAAAGGTGTTGATTACGCGGCGAACTTCTATTCCCCTAGAAAATGTGACCAGTCTGTGCCACTCAGCATTGTTTTCCTGCTCTTGCGTTACGCAATAGCCAGAGGCTTACACAACAAGGAACTTGCGGATATAGACATGATTGGAAATATCCGAAAAGTAGGCATAAGTGTGTACAACTTATTTGCTAATAACAATGTTCGGATATCTGTTGACAGCTTTCCTAGTAAATTTTGCATTCCTAACATCGGATTGTCCTACACGTACTTCTCAAAGGTACTGTGCACAACTGTTTCGCCTTCACAATTTAGTACCTATTTCAGTCTTTCGTTGCGTGAGGGTACTTATTTCGTTATACAATATAGTAGTTATTGCATTGCCGTCTGCAGAACAGAAGATAACGATTTAAGCATATTTTGTAGTCACAATAGCACGCGTACTTGTGGATCTCATTGCACGTCGTATGATAGGTGTGCCGTAATTAGGAACAGTACAGTGGCTGAATTTCCGAGTATAATACGTGAATGTTTCATAGGATGGAACGATTCGAATCAGTTTACGATATATTCACTAGTTTTAGCTGTGACTCCCTGCAGAATCGAAAACTGTTGTTTCCTAGCACTGGATTGTATTGTTGACGCTAAAAGGGTATGTCTCAGTTGCTTTTCTAATGAAATCATATGTAGTTGTTCGCATGAAATGCACCCTGAGGTCTTTTGTCATAGAAATCAAAGAACAGTTGACCGTACTCGGAAAGTCCTTGGCTACGACAACACACTAAAATGCTTCGATACGGTTTCAATAGACAGTCGCGCAACAGAGACTAAAACTGAGTCCGTAGATAAAGTCATGTGAAAACTGAAAAATTTACTTGCTGAGGGACCCGATTTTGTTTGTGGTTGTTGTTGTCAGCTATTTTTTAGACGCACTTTATGTACAGTAGAAATGTTGCGGAAAAACGTTGAAGCGTTAGCTGGCAAGGAAGGTTACCCTCAAGAAATTTATTTGAAAAATGTTTCACTTCGGTATATAAAACAATATGTTTGCAGAACTTGTTATAAGTATATAAAAAAGGAGAAGTACCTCCAGTATCTGTATTAAACCAAGTTTCTTTCCCGGAAAAACCGGACGAGCTTACACTTTTAAATGATATGGAAAGAAGGCTAGTGTCTCCCCGTCTCATGTTCTAAAATTGCAGCCACAAAGCCATGGTGGGCAATCGAAACTGAAGGGAAATGTAATTAATATACCTCATGATTTAGACGAAACTATAACCGAACTACCTCGCACGTTTCGTGATTTCGAGACAATAAAAGTTGCTCTAAAAAGAAAACTAGAATATACTCGCCCTGAATTTGTGGAAACTGTACGTCCAAATCTAGTTCGGTACGCAGCAGAGTTGTTGGTAAGACGCCCATTATTTATTGAACATGGTATTTCTTTGGCGGAAAACTGGCAGTTTGTAGCTGAAGAAGAATTGCCGCACATAAGTGCGGAATAATGCGTAATTGACGGTAGATCAGGACAACATGAAGATGATAAGAACACTACGTTATCAGAAAATGAATTGTGTGACGGTAGTAGTGACCGAGAGGATTCTGAAGACGTTGCTAGAGTAAACATGGATACTGTGTTACTAAACGAAAACTTTCTTCACGGTGAGGGTGACGATGTAATACATTCCATAGCACCCGGAGAAAACAAAAGACCATTCGGTGTGCTTACTGATAAATACTGTGAAGAGCTGGGGTTTCCGCATATTTTCTGCGGATATGCCAGACCAATGTATGTTAAGAAAGACTCTAGACTAGCATCGTTGGATAATACTGATTGCAATACTGCATTACAAGGGCGCCGTTACCGTTGTCGACCGGTCTCCTATAGTTCTCTTTGCAAGGCTGAGTTACAGAATGTTGACCGTCGTGTTGCTCAAGACGAAGTTAATATTTTCTTCAAACTCAAGAAAATACAGATTAAAAAGATAGCGGACACTATGCGTTTCGCAACACGTATCGTCAAAGGAAACGACAGAAAACCGGGTACCAAATTTAATGCTAAAATGTTTAAAAATCCAGAAATTTTGCGCTCACTACAATTCGATGGAGGCTTTACTTTCTTAAGATGCGTCCGTGGATCACCTCCCTATTACCAGCGTATGTGTCATGATGTATTTGCCATGATACGTTAACTTGGCCCACCGGCTTTTTTTCTCAGCTTTTCAGCCGCTGAAACTAGATGGTTAGAACTCTTACACATATTAGGAAGAACAGTTGACGGTCGTTCGTATACGAAGGACGAGCTTCTCTCGTTAACTTGTTTGGATAAGTGTCGTTTATTGAAAGACAGTGTTACCTGTGCTAGGTATTTTAACTACCGTGTAGATATACTACTGCAATGTTTACAAAACTCTACAGAACCTGTCGGTAAACTTAAAAATTATGCAATTCGCGTGGAATTCCAACAGCGCGGATCTCCTCACATACATATGTTCGTGTGGTGTCATAATCAGCCTTGCCCCACTGATTTTCAAGACGACTTGTCGTACGAGGAAAGCTTAATCCGTTTTGTTGATTGCTACGTCACGTGCGAATTATCTGGCGCTTCAGAGTGTATAGCAAAAGAAGTACAGAAACACAAGCATTCTTTCACATGTAAAGGAAAAGGTAAAAAAAACAAATGTCGCTTTGGATTTCCGAAACCTCCACTGCCACATACAATGATTTTAAAGCCATTGGATTCTGCAGAGCCGAAAGTTAACTTACAGCAATACAGCGTTGCATGGAAAAAAGTACAAGAGATCATGAAACTACCCAGTGAAAACTTAACCACTTTCTCCGAGTTTTTAAGCAAATGCGGATTTAATTTAGAAACCTATGTTGGTGCTTTACGATCACGTATTGCAAAGAAAACACTATTTCTAAAGCGTGCCCCCAGTGAATGTATGATAAATGCTTTTAATCCATTACTTCTACTGTTTTGGAATGCGAATATGGATATACAGTACGTTGACGATGCTTACGCTGCTGCCTCGTATATTGCTAGCTACATGACCAAGTCTCAGAGAGGAATGAGTGACTCTTCGTAACGTAGTGCAAGAGGTACGCGACGGCAATTTTAGCATCAGAGAAAAATTCAGGATGTTGGGCAATAAATTTCTGAACTCATCAGAAGTAGGTGTACAAGAGGCTGTTTTCTTAATTCTACAATTACCGCTGCGAAAGTTTAGCAGATCTGTGATCTTTGTAAATACGTGCGAACCTGAGGAAAGAGTCGTACTCACAAAACCTTTCGCAGTTATAGAGAAGATGAACGATGATAACGAAAACGTAATTAGTGAAAACTTCTTCGACAGATATTCTAGGAGACCTGAACACCTCAGTGATATTAGCTTGGCAGAATATTTAACTAAATACACACACACATATGTAAAAAATTATTCGCCTGTTATAGGTAATGACGGTTATTGTCTAGAACAGGCTGAATTTTCAGATGATATGACAAGTGATAATGAATTCGAAGACCATTCCAAAAATTGCAAAAAACATGACAAAAACTCGCAATACACAATTAGAACGAAACAACACATCCTACGCTTTATGAATTATCGTCGTGAGGGTAACCCCGAGAAATATTACCATACGAAACTAATGTTATATTGGCCATTGAGAGACCACAAAGAACTGAAAGACCAAAAAACCTATGAAGCGAAGTATTTTCAGAATCACGTGTTACGTCGCTAATAGCAACGCAAATGAAAAAGAAATAAGTATATAAATTTTGGAGAAAAAAATGAAATCAGAGTAAAAAGAAATTACCATGTGGACCAATCTGACGGGTGGCACCACAGAGTGTTATGCCGGCCTGCGATGCTCCTTTGTTGGACCTGTACTGGAAACCAATAACCTTGTGACCTTCTGCGAGTTCTCTTCCTTGAATTGACGTTTGCTTTCGTCAGCTACTTTTACGTCAATCACCGGGCCATCAAATCCTTTCTTCTGTACCTGTACTCAATGAGTGACAAAGAGGGAATTAACAAAATTGAACCAACCTGCTGTAATATTAGAAATTGTAAATTATAACAATACGAACCATTCCTCCAAGAGCGTATAATCAATCAACAACCTACGAAGAAATAATAGTGAACCACACGTTCTAAAGTCCTTCACGAACAAAAACGCCAGTTATTTAAGACATTTCATTGCACTACGGTTTTTATACATTTTAACCGGAAATTAAACTTCAATCAGAGTCGTTTATTTTGAAGAATTTCGAAGGATATCATACATAAGCCCATCATTTCTTTCACGCTAATTTGTCATGTATTAGAAGGACAATATTAGAAAATACTACAAAAACTCCAAAAATAAATAGGAAATGAATTTATAATACAAATTTTCTAACACGAACTAAATCGCTAACATGAACGTATCTCATAGGCAACCTACTCAATAGCCTACATATTATCGCAAAAATTAAATTATTCTTTCGTAATTACCGTGTATTAACAGTTCCGCACTCCTTTTACCCGTATCCAAGGCATCTCAAATAAAAAACTTTCAAACAAAACTGCATTCATTTATTAATCTTGAGATTTGTTAGAAATCCTATAAACTCTATGCAAATAGAAACAGAATTCTTATTTTTAAGTAAAACAAAACTATTAACACCTACATTTTCTGTTACAATAAATATTTCGGTAACGTAATACAAATCTGTTAACTGGCGTCCTTCACAAAAGAAGGGCACAAACTACATTTTGCTGTAATTCAAACTGAAGAAATTCGGTGAACACCCCAAAGATAGCTAACTAAATTTCAGTTGACTAACTTATCTACTAACACAAGCTATCGAACTTTCAATCATTTTATTTTTTCTCTCGTGGCGCTTAAGATTTAGTTTTTACAAAAAGGCGAAGTAACGGCCATACAAAGCTCCTTTCCCCTCGGTCTTACGATGCACTTGGTTTCTTCTGGAATTCTGTAAATAATTTCACCAGATCAACTCTCAAGAAAAAAGTGAAACCTGTGCTACAGAATCCTAATTTACCTTATATCATTTTCTCAAATGTAGTCCAGAAAAAAGACACTGAACTGAACAGAAATAAAAAAGTTGAAAAGCTAATAGCGACGCAAATGAAAAAGAAATAAGTAAATAAACTTGGGAGAGAAAAAATGAAATCAGAGTAAAAAGAAATTACCATCTGGACGAATCTCACGGGTGGCACCATACGGTGTCATGCCGGCCTGCGATGCTCCTTTGTTGGACCCAGTACTGGAAACCAATGACCTTATGACCTTCTGCGAGTTTCTCTTCCTTGAATTGACGCTTGTTTTCGTGAGCTACTTTTACGCCAATCACCGAGCCATCAAATCCTTTCTTCTGTACCTGTACTCAATGAGTAACAAAGAGGGAATTAACAAATTTGAACCAACCTGCTGTGTTGTAATGGGGCCAAGGGCTGCTATTGTTAATGGCGGATGGATGGTGAGCACTTTGATATTTTTAGAATAAACACCGAGTAGTTGTTAAGATCTTGTTCTGTATTGTGACTCCTCTATGTTCGTCTGTTTGATATCCTACTCGTAAGAACACATACGTGGGGACGGGGCCTAACATGAGTAGCCAGTTACGATGCTACATCTTCCCCTTTTTACTGAGTGAGAATAAAACGATAGAAAGAAAGAAACGTTGTACGTTTACGAATAACAAAAATGACAAAGGTTGAATCAAAGAATCAAGTTCCAGACTACAATCAAGATATTGAACGATTTTAAAGGTATCACATTGAAACGGAATAATTTTCTTCGACTAGTTTGTAGGGTTATTTGGGATGACGTAGTCTTGTAGATATTGCGGTGGGCGTGTCATTCGACGGGGGCGCTGTGCCTGCTCAAACTGTACTGGCTCTTCCTGACGGATAGGCGGGGCAGTGATTACAGGGTCTGCCTCATCTTCACTGTCTTCTTCCTCTTCTTGCGATAGCTGCTCGGATTCTGGAGGGAGGAATCTTTTCAAGAAACTGGCATTTCTTGTGATGATTACTCCTTGCCGCTCCGCTGTTATCATAGAGCCCTTAACTGCTGTTATTCGGTATGGCTCGGGCTCGTAGGCGGGCTTCATTTTGTTTCGTACCAGACCTTTGTCTAGCAACAATACAGCCTCTCCAACTTTGAAATCTTTCTTCTTTGCTTTGTTTGTGCGATCTGCGTTTCTTTTCATCTTCTGCTTGGCGCGACGATCATTTGCTCGCGCATCCTCTGTGCTGCTGTTTTCATCGGAGTCGGCTAATACTTGTGGTAGTTTCGTGCGAATATCGCGTCCATAAAGTAAGTAAGCTGGGGTCTTGCCGGTCGATGAGTGAGGCGTGGAGCGATACGCTAGTAAGAAGGGTGTGAGACTTTCCGTCCAGCTCTGGTTGGTTACGGCAGAGGTTCTGACTAATTTGTTTAAGTTTCGCATGAAACGCTCGACGTCACCATTCGCCGCAGGCCAATATGGGGTTACACGTCGATGTGCGATTCCCATTCTGCGAAAGTATTTGGCTAATTCGTCGCTTTGAAATGGCGGTCTATTGTCGCTCACAATTAGTTTAGGTAGGCCAAATCGGGCAAAAATGCTGTCTAAAGTTTTGATAACAGCTTCGGGTTGGTGTTCCTTAGAACTGTTACTTCTGGAAAACGCGAGTGTTTTTCTATGACTACTAATGCCTTTTTTCCGGTGGGCAGGCCAAAAAAATCCATGCTTAATTCTTCCCAAGGGTTTTGAGGCATGGTTGTGGTTTCTATTGGCTCCTTTGATGGGTCTTCTGTGCAGATCTGGCATTCACGGCAACGTGCGATAGTTTCTTCCACTTTTCGGTCTAGACCTGGGAACCATACATGTGCACGTAACCGTTGCTTGGTTTTTGTGATTCCAGGGTGGGCTTCATGGGCAATTTGCAGGACTTGCTTCTGTAGGCTTTCCGGTACGCACAGTTTTCGTCCTTTCAGGATGACGTTGTCGGCAGTGTTTAAGGCAAGTTAGTTCCTGCATTGGAAATGTGACGGGTTTGTTTGCTTGATGTACAGTCATGAGCAAAAAAAAACTCTGGGAAAGGGGCGTACAGCTCACAGCGTTGGCACCTTTCACCGCGTAAAGCGAGCCTAGCTCACTACGTCACAAGCTTGCTTTCTAAGCCATTAGGGAAGGGGAGGTGCTCAAGGATACCAAGGATTCCTCGTATAAAAAGTAAACTTTATTGTTGTGTAGGCCAATTAA
>JAHZNP010001893.1:0-13254 GCA_020615345.1 Triops cancriformis | reverse complement strand
AATAGAAGTGAGAGTTTTCTTTAGCCCAAGTTGGTGTACCTGCGAGAGCACGCAAGCGTGTTCATACGAGGAGTTGATATTGCCTGTTTCAGTTGGAGCGCTTAGTTAAGAGAATAAAGGACCTTAATTAAGTGCAAAAGTAATCTTTCTCACCGCTAAGAACATTAGAAGCTCAACGCTTTTCCTTCATTTCGCTACAGATGTAGTAGGATACCACTCGCGCAACTGCTCTGGCGTTACCAGTTGGGACGTAGGGAGTACTGTACTAAACATTCGGCAACTTCGCGCGTCTTCTGGGCTGTTATTTCTATATTGTTCCGGCTCTCTTTTTTTACAATTTCAACAATATTAGGCTCATTTGAATGTATTTTTTCGTATTTCCTTGTTATTGTGTATTTTACTTGAATGTAAGTGACTAGTTTCCTTGATTTTTTTTCCATTTAGGTCTTCGTGACGCAAATTATAACCAGACAGCTGCCGTCTACGACCAGTGTATTAAAAATGTTGCCCACTGCCAGTAAGGTAAAGAAATTTGTTAATTCCGTTCAGCAGTAAACCAAAGATTGAGTAAAATTTCCGATTATATTAGTATACCCCTCGATTACAGGCTAATCTGCTACGGTAATGGCGCCATTCCTGTCCTACGCCTCGCCCTTAACGCCCAAGTTGACCAGAATTGCGGAGCGAGAAAATTTGTTTATTGGAAAATGCAGAGGAAGCTGTCTTGACCATTACAAAGGATTGCAAAGGATAAGCCGCACAGTGCGTACAGGCAGCTTGACTGGCAAAAGAACAACATGAGAACGAGATGGTTCAGTCTAAGCTGGCTTCGAAGGCCGAAAAGTGTGCTGCCAGTGCGAAGAAATTGAAGAAGTGAGCCAAGGAAATTGTCAAGTAATCTGCCAACATTTTTTGCGTGATTTCCCCTAATTATCGTTCCGTTTTACTAGACGTAAGCAGCTTGCTGAATCCAAACGTTTGGAAGTTGAACGTCGTCGACAGGAAGAAGAGCGAAAAGTTGCTACGGTAGAACGCGAGGAAATGGAAGAAGCGGAGCGTCGAGTTTCTGGGTTCGCTTCTTGGGTTCAAGGGTTTTCGACTTCAGGATTCAAATTGCTGACAATATTGCGCTTGACTTCCTAGAAAAAGACACGAGATATAAGTTAAAAATGAATAGCTATAAAACAAAGTAAGAAAGTTAAGAATTGGCTCGATATAAAACAATCCGCTACGTTTCTTCCTAGTTATGTCGTCATCTTTCTTCCCTGTAAGCCCAAGTTTTTGTTCTGTGATTAAATGCACTTCAGTTACTCCTTTTCCCCAAAAGCAACACAGTTTGGACATCCATAAAAAAGTTGCACAGCAACTCACCGAATTCTCGGGGGAACGTGGCAACAGAAGAGAAGAAATAACAGACGTTAACGCAGAAAACTTACAGAGATGAGATAATAGGATTATACTACGTGTTGTAAGCAAAGTGCAAATAAGGCCGAAATGTGCATGGGTAAACGGTCACAATAAGCGGATATGGTATGGGACAAAATAACATGGTTATTTTTAAACTCTTACCTAGAATTGTGGAGAATCATATTAATATATATGTATCAAATTTGAGTAAAACATTGTATAGCTGGGTAAAATCTTTTAAAATCAATAAAAACTTTGTACAGTTGGGTACAAGTTGCTTTTGACTCAAGCTGACACACTGCACCCACTATCCGCACGCGAATAGCGACTGAATGTGTGGGCACCAAAACGTATCAAATATATACCCAGCACGAAGGCCCCAAGAAATACGGGTCTTATAAATTCTATATGGTTTTGGTTATATCGTTTGGTATCGCAAACATTCCTCAGTGTTTCTACCAAGTTGTAACGCATTTTTTCTGCCTTCAAGGCTGTTTGTTTTGTTACTGTCCTCTGCGATTACCTTGACTCGTGTATAAAGAAACACACAACAGCCAGCGGGTTTTCACATTCGTATAAGGAACTCTGAGTACCGACTTGTTGAATTTTTGGTGAAACTTGTAACAGAGGAATGGTCAAAGTTTATGATGATTTCTATACATGATTTTCCACAATTAAATGGGAATTTTTTTCTAGTGTAGGGGGAGACCAGGGCACCTTGCATAGGAGTAGGTTGGTCAATATTAGATATCTGAGCCATCTTTCGAAACAAGAATCCAGTAAATTCACATAACGTTCGTCCACACTAGCATAGCAAATGAGAAAGAATGAATGTGCTCGGACAAGAAGTATAATGATCGCCACAAGGACATTGTCGAAACATTCTAATAGTTAATACAGAAATATCGAGAACCCCAAAATCTCACATGATGGTGTTGGAGAATTGCAGCGAAGAGCTCACGGGGGACAAATATCAACGTAAGAAACTATGGGCTCTCCGAGTTTCGCAAAACCTTCCGAGAAAATATTAATGGCCGGCCCTCTAGTTCTTGGTTATATAAGCCGACCCTATGTAAAGATAAGATCGAAGTCATCAACCGTGCAAAATTGAGGTTAGTTGTGTTTTTTTGTTTTGTTCTTTTGTTTTATTTATTAACCATCGTAGGCATAGCCTATTGACGGTCATGTATTTTTGTTAACTTGATAAAAAACTTTCTTTGTGGAGGAGGGAGCATTCACTAACGAAGTTTGGAGGTTTTCGCACAAATGTAACTTTCGAATTGGCTTTAAAAGTGTAGCAATGATGTAGGAAACAAAAGGTAGAGTTCAGTTCGGGAAAGAGAAGTTACAAAGTTATGAAGGCAAGAAGGGAAAAGTCATGGACAGCGCTTGACAGGCTTAGTTTATGTCTGATTTCTTATTTGGTTCAAAAAATTAGCCGTATGGGGAATGATAGAGGGGTTTGACTGGATAGTGTAAGCATTGAAGTGTAGGCGGTGTTTGCTCAGCATTCTTAAGGGTTAGTTGTGTTGAACAACTGTAAAGCATGACCATTCGTACAGATTAAAAATGTTCTTAACCCGACACTTATAGCGAGTTCCATTGGCAAAATTGGCGCGTACTGAGTTTTCGAAAGTGTGTTTCAGAAACTTCAGCTTTTCAAACACTCAAGTACTTGCTGTATTTTCAAACACTCAGTGCGCGCCAGTTTTGCCTACGGAACTCGCTATTAGTTCTACGGAACGCCGCTCGGGCTCGAGCAAGGTGTCGCAAGTGTTGTGTTTTGACTCGGACGTCGTGGTCTTCGGTAACTTTGAAAACTCGTTTTTTTTGTTTCATCATTCTAAATAATTTCATTTTTTTCTAACTAAATGTCTGCACAGAATATGGCACATTCACGTACAAGATCCAGATCTGATTCTTCATCCAGGAAGCGGCGAAGGCGATCATCACGTTCATCTAATCGCGATCGGCAGAATAAAGGCTACTCTGGCAGATCAAGAAAGCGTTCTTCCTCCAAGTCTAGTTCTCCTTCCCCTGAGCGTAAGCGTCATACCAGTCGTGATCGGCGGCCCAAGGATAAGCATGCAAGCAGTTCCAAAAGTCGCGAAAATGGAACCAGAAGAAGCAGAAGCTGTTCTCGTAGTCTTGTCCACAAGAAGGATCACGATAAGTTTGCAGAATTTCGAGACAGGCACGTTGCATCGTCTGGTCATAAGAGTTCCCAGCCACTGGATCCTGAATTTTTGAGCTATCGCCGGGAAGAACGGGAGAAGATTGGGTGCGGAGGAGCCACTTTCGTATGGGGTAGTTCCCCGGTCAAATTAGATTGGCCATCCGATTCAGAAGATGAGAGCAAGAAAGGCAAAGGCTCAAGCAGTCCGAAGCGTAAGAAGAAAGAGAAAGGCAAGAAAAAGAAAAAAGAGAAGAAGCACAAGAAAGATAAGAAAAAGAAAACAAGGAAACGTAAGAAGAAAGCATCCAGTACAGAAGACGACTCGTCTAGCAATTCTGATGACGAGTGGGTGGAAAAGCCTGTCGAGCCCATTATGCCTAAGAAGCCCAACTCCGCTCCAGTCAGCGCCGGCGAAAGTGGATTCAGTGGTTCCGAAGCTGAGCGAGAAGCGGATAGTGTCGGGCCATTGCCCAAGTCTGTAGCACCCCTAAACGCCCGCGATTTCGGCAAAGCTTTACTGCCAGGCGAAGGTGCAGCTATGGCCGCGTACGTGGCCGAAGGCAAACGTATCCCGCGTCGAGGTGAAATTGGTCTGACCTCGGACGAAATTCAGAACTATGAAGACGTTGGTTTTGTTATGAGTGGTTCCCGTCACAGGCGGATGGAAGCAGTGCGCTTACGTAAAGAAAACCAGATTTACAGCGCGGACGAGAAACGAGCTTTGGCCATGTTTTCCAAAGAAGAACGATCCAAAAGGGAAGTTAAAATATTATCACAGTTTCGTGACATGGTTAACAGGAAATTGGCCAAGGAGTGAAACGACACATTTGCTACTGTATTTGTATTCTGTATTACATAATAAATTACTTGGGCGCAAAAGGCACACAGTTGTCGGCTTGTGCTGTCACGTTTTGAATCCAGTCAGTGTAGCGTGAAACTCGCGTATACATGCCTGGAAACTGAGAAGCGCAACCCATTCCCCACGATACAATACCAACTTGAACATAACGATTCGAGCTGCGTACATCAACTTCGTTTTCAGAGTCATCCATCTCATTAACCATGATCAGTGGGCCGCCACTGTCACCCTACAAAACAAGATATGAAAAGCAAACACGAATTTGTGTTCCCGTACCTGGCAAGCGTCCTTTCCTTCATCACTGGCGCAAATCATGTTATCAGAAATGAGCAAATCCCGAGTTAGTAGCGACTTGCACTTCTCCCAGGGCCAGATCGTTACATTCGCGGCGTGAGGTTTGGTGGGGAAAGGACCAGCACCTTGGTGTGGTTCCACACAAGGATTTTTAGTTAAGGTCAGAGCAGTTTTTATCAAGGACATGTGACATCTTACCTGTGTCATTTTGGACACCCCATCCTGCCACAGTTGCCGTTTTCTTGGCAAGATTGATGGGCGACTCGGGCCTAGGCAAACAAATAGCATGAACAGCGGCGTTGAACGAGATAGGTTCCTCAAGTTCGAGTAAAGCGATGTCGTTATCAACGGTTTTCGTGTCGTATTCGTCATGTAACACTGCGTGCTTAACTCGGATAAATTTTTCAAACCCGGTCGTTTCATTGTGATTCGGTCCAGGAAGCCAATGAAAGCCAATCATTGCCTCAACTTTAGTAATGTTCCTGTCAACATGTCGTTAAAAGCATTCGAATTTTCATATTGCGTATGATTTGATATACTCGACTTCGAGACAGTGTGCTGCAGTCAGCAAATATTTGGGTTTAATAATTGTAGCTCCGCAGTAGAATTGTGCGACATTGCTCGATATCTTAATAGGGACTAACCAAGGAAATTGGTTAGGGAAGAATGGTTTACCGCCTATAATCTTGGGGTTTTTTAAAGGATTGTACAATAGTCCACAATTTTCTGTAATAGAAAGATTTTAGGATCTGTTAGTTCGTAATACGAAATTTTACTGTCACATATTTTTTCCGCGGCTGTTACAATTATAACAGAAACAAGAACCCAGCTGAATTGCATGATGGACGTAGATACGAACATCAGGAGGTTTTACGATGAACTGACGTCTCAATAGTAACTCTCTGCAATTTATATAAAGCTTGACTGCCCGCATTTAGTCAAAACCCGTTGTTTTAATTCATGCAAATTAGCGCCCACTTTTAAGTGAGTAGCATCTTAATCTGTGGTTTGCATTAACCTCGTTATTGACAGCACCTAGCAAAAAACTAGTTCAAAGACAAGAGGAAAGAGACATTATCGAACAAGCGAGGAACCCGATATTTATTTCTTCCGACCCCCATCTTACAACAAAGCATTTAGGCCTCTCCAGTGTCGATCACATGCTGAACCCAGTCGGCATAATAGGCCACTTCTGTATAAACTCCTGGTACTGCGGGAAGTGCGCAACCCCAACCCCATGAAACGATTCCAATTTGCGTCCCGTTCGCGACCAAAGGGCCTCCGGAATCTCCCTGTATGTCACGTATCAGAGCAGGGAATTTATTAACAAGTTATTTTGTTGTCGCACCTGACAAGCATCTTTTCCTCCTTCTAGATATCCGGCGCAAATGTAAGACGGGTAAATGTCAAAGAAGAGTGGATAGTACAAATCTTCGCATTCTTGATCGGATAAAACTGGTAGAGTAACTTTCATCAATAAAGATGACAGTGGACCTCCGTCGCTTGTAGCTCCCCAGCCTGATACAATGGCAGGCAAACCAGATGGCGAAATCTGCATTTGCTTAGGCAACGCGACCATTTGAACTCGATCATTTAATACGAATGGAGTTTCCATCTACATATTTTAAAGAAGATATTACGGTAGTGTAGAGCGCGACTTTCAAACGTTCTCACTTGAATCATAGCGATGTCGTAAAGGAAAGAGTTTGTCTCATAGTCAAAATTGATGACGCTTTTAATCCCATGACGAACTTGCTCTTGTCCATCCCAGTTTTCATTATTCAAATCTACCACGCCGGCCACGAATGTCAAGTTCGAGCTCACGTGCCTAAAATGTGTACAAACTTGACGTATTACAGAGAGACTGGGAGCTACAGATTTCGTCAAAATCCTTCGGAATTAATGCATTGAAAGAAAAGATAACTTATTCAATAATAGAATTTTCGCTCTATTACCGTGCATGCTGTTTTTGACAAAACATATTGCAGTTTTTTGTGTGTGTTTTTGGACAGAACAGCATGGTTATAGCTAGTTGTCGTGGCATATAAATACAATACGTGATTAGTAACACACGTACGGAAAAAATGTTTAATAAATCTTTGCTTTAAAAATGCTGGACACGTGTGATCTACATGGGTTGCAATTAAAGTAATTGTAAAAAGGTAAAGAAGTATAGAAATAAGCATATAAAGAAGCAGAAAATGCAGTATTCTGGTAGCATAACGGACAAAGTTTTCTTTTCCAATCGTAGTTCAGAACGGTATTAACTGAATCTGACCGTTCCAATCGTTTTAGATACGCAAAAGCTATGAATAACCTAATATTATACATACCCCGCGGCACAATGGGCTGCTGTCAAAACCCATTCCGGATGGACAATACTTCCTCCACAATTATGAACAGGTCCTCCGTGACTCCAAATCTGAATAGACACCTGGTAAGGTAGTTCTCCTAGTTTGGCCTCGTCTCCTCCCACAATTTGGACATTTGGATAAGCATCTAGAGAAACTAAAAACTTCTTCTGTATTCATATCCCTTACCTTGACAATACGGTTAATAAGTTATTCTTTACCTGCAACTGCAGCGACCCAAAGAACGACGAGCTTCCACATCTTCACAATCTTCTGTAAGGACTCTCTTGTCCATATTTCTGTTAGAACAGCTTAGATTTTATCAATAACAACAGGTGTAGATGTTTCCACGGTGTCTAAATGTATTTCCATACCGCTCTTACATAACCGATTTTTTTCCCTCACTTCCGCGCTTGCTTTGCACCCGCTTTACTCCTACCTCCCCCTTTCTTCACAAACTTCTTGCCTGAATTACGTTTATCTCGTACCTCTTTCGGTTTCTTCCCGATTCCTTCCGCGCCTTTCAGATGAGCTTGACCTGGCTTCGCCGCTAAGGCTTCTTCATCCATCGGTTCAATAACCGTGCCTAATCGCGTCACAATCTTCGGTTTCGTTAGAGCACGACTTGCGGTCTCCGGCAAGAAAGTGGGCGCTACTGGTGCTCGAATGGACGACTCGAAGGCTGCAACTGACGTAAAGGGAAACGGGAGTGCTTTCACCTACACGGGAAGATAATACCGTAAAACAAATAGCTTTGTCAGTACGTATAAAACTGTTACTTGATGGTTGCGAAGCGCTTGATTCTTTTTCTCATTGATGATCAAATGGCCTCGGTTATCATCTCTACGTGGTGGAGCAGGTGGAGCTTTTATTATAAAGCGTTTCTTCTTCCGCCTGGCTCTTTCGGGTTTTATATCGGCACCACCCCATGATCCCCATCCAGGCAAACTTAAATCAATTTCTTTCGGAGTTGACGCGTCAACAAGTCGCTTCTTTTCCGCCCTACGCAATATCTTACATAAGCATCGAATTCAAGGCGCCTAAAATATTTACTTACTTAAATTGATCTATTATATCGTCTTCCGCAAAAGCTTCGGCAATGGTTATCCGTTGCGCGTTTTCACCTGATTCTTCTTCGCTGCTGCTTTCACCATCCACTTCTTCAAAATTGGGTGCGACAGACTTTAACTTTCGGGGTACCACAGCCAAAAACTGCGCTGGATCTAGCTCTGGGCCTTGATTAACAGCCGGGGTGGGATCGTTCTTCTCCGGTACCTTTTGGTTAAGTGCAGCATCTTTTTCTAAGAATTCATCGTCCTTTCCGGCGGGCAAGTCACTCATGTCTTCTATGGTTTGCAAACGCTGGCTTCCCTCTTGCAACGATTCATTGCGGATTTTAAGTGGGAGAGCTTCCGGGACATCCTGTTCCCTATCATAACTAGTAGTCTTCTCGCTAGTTATATTCTGAGCTGTTGTTGGTGCTTGCTTGCGCTGGGGTTTCGACTTTGGCTTTTTAGGCGCTTGATTGAATATCTGATCTAAATCAGCCGCGGAACTTTTGTCAGACGACTTCTTCTTCTTTTCTTCGGTCTCTTCAACTTTCGCATCCGACTCCATTAACTTACGCTTGGTGGTTTGAGCTTCATTCATTTCTGTCCAATATTTGCGGTAATTTACTTTTTCACCCCCATCGTCAAACTTATTTTCGGTGCTGGCTTTCAGCCACGGGTTATTTGAAGTGATTTCAACAGGAACTGCGGATTCAGGCGATTCGTCATCACTTTCCACACGCGCTTTCTCCACTAATGCCTTGCCTACTTTCAACTGCTCAGCTAATACAGCTCTAGCCTATAAGCGATACCCCAATATTAGTAAAAAGATTTACGCTGTTTACAAGCGAAATTACATCTTTGTCATATTTGGCCCGCAAGACTTGCACTTTGGCCCACTTCCCGGTAGATTTGTGCCTCAAAGTTGCTCTTTCTTCCACTCTTTGGTCTTCCAGCCGTTCAAATTCCTTTAATGCAGCTTCGGGATCCGTTGCTTTCAACGTCTCAAAATCTGCAAGTTGCTTCTTCACGCGCTCCTTTTTCATTAATCGATGGTACCTAAATAATTCGTTAAATTTTGACAAAGTTTAGAAACAAAACGCTATTACTTTTTGCTCTTGATTTTATTCTGTCTGCGAGCCTTCGCTTCCTGATACGATTGCAAAGCTCGGTAACGAGCTAATTCACGACGTCGCTCCAAAGCTTCTTTTAAAGACATGGATGCTAGGACATCTTTCTCAGCTTGGGAGAGCTCCTGCAATTAATTTTGAGTAATAATCAACATGTCAATAAAAACAAAAAGTAAAGAGGTTCACCTCTCCAGGTTGAACAGTATGTTTGCTACTTTGAAGAACAGCCGCTATTTGTTGTTCCAAAGGTGTTTTGGGCTGTAAAAAAAATAACACGTTCCGGTTGATGTTAGAGCTATCTCATCGAAACACTTTTCTAGTTATACCGTGAATTTAGTAGCCAACTCGGATGCAGTGTATAGTTTAATCTCAGGCTTAGCCAATGGAAAAGTAAGGTGGTCTGCTTCTCTGTGTTGCTGTACAACAGCATCCCAGCGTCCAACTTCATTCGCCACACGGTCATATCCAGCTAAACGCCTCGCCTATACAGTAAATTATGAAAATAAACAAAGATAAATTGATAAGAGAAGAATTGCCTTTTCCGCTTGAGGCTTTTCCAGAGGTGCAGCAACAGGCTGTGATCGTTTCTGAGCTTTGATGATCTTCTTTTTCAGAGTTGTAACTGTCGCGCTTTGACCTAGAGACTTCAGCAAGTCTTCCACTTGAACGGTTTGCTGTTTATTAATTCCAGTCTTAACAAACTCGTCAAGTTGGGCGGCAGGTTCTGTTCGCTCACTCCCGTAAACACTAGTATAAAAGGATTTTACTTAATCTTCATGCTATGAAAATGAAATAGTATTGCTACACACCGTTTTGAGCTCGAAATCTTGGAAACCGCTCGCAATAACTTTTCATGTTTCGCATCGTCCACTTCTCCATCACTATCTCCATTTGTAGATATCAATGAAGACAAAACATCATCCACTCCGTTGGGCATTATTCGTATTTTGCACTCGCCGACTACCACAGCTTGTAGGGAAAAGCAACGACAAATTTAGTTGTCAAACACGTGTATCGTCCAACTTGTCGTGCTGAGGGCTGCGCCTCAAAAGAGCCCAAACATCAAAAGAGCCCACCTGGCACAAAAGAGCCCAGTTGCAAAAGAGCCCAACTGTTTGGAACTGGGAACTAACTAAACTAACCTAACCTAACTAACCTAACCTAACTAACCTAACCTAACTAACCTAACCTAACTAACCTAACCTAACTAACCTAAACTAACCTAACCTAAACCTAACCTAACCTAACCTAAACCTAACCTAACCTAAACCTAACCTAACATCGTGCTCAGTCGCACGAAATCTGGACTCTTTTGTGCCAGGTGGGCTCTTTTGATGTTTGGGTTCTTTTGAGGCGTAGCCGTGCTGAGCACTAGAAGGGGCGGGCACACTATGCGGGACAAACTAGCTCACGTTATCGAATCGTCACCGCTATGAATTCATCGAATGCATCAATGTCGCATACAACAGCCTGGCTACAGCTGTGGTAGTCCAGCCCAGTCCGCCTCAGTGATTGGCTAAACTGTCCCCGTTAATATCAGGAGGCTTCACAAACGCGGAATAGTAGCGATTTTTTTGCGCTAGGAGTTAACTCTAGGCTGTGTCCTCACCAGACGAAGGGACGATCGGTAGAAGAAGGTTGGTTTGTACAGTACTCTTAAAAAAATCGGGCCCAACAAACTTCCCTATCCTATCGCCACGGTAGTTTCCCGAGCAGGTCCTCCCACGTTTTCGTCTTTCGAACGTTTTTGACCCGCCAGGCTTCCTCCCCAGTGGTGGGGGACTTTAGCATAGGGCGGTTTGTTGGTCCCGATTTGTTTTTACGAGTACTGTACTTCGCTGATCAAAATTTAGGCGGTCTTTGCTTTAATTCGAATAGGAGAAAATCTGGTAAACCCACGCAGGGTTATAAACAAAAGTGATAAAAAGACGACCACTTCAAGTTCTGTCTCATAAATGATCAGACTTTTGACAGGAAGTGACAAACAGCTTGCAAGCTGAATTGCAAAACGTCTCTCAAGTCTAAACTTCCACAACGTTCCCAATCTGTGAATGTTTTTTTTTCTTTGTTTATCAGACTTGGAATTTATTTTCTATCGACTCGTTATCCTAAAATTATCCCAATCGAGACTATCGAGTGAGCATGGGCAGTAACGTTAAAAAACTGCGAGTTGTGTTTATTCTATGCACAGTTGCTACACTACTGAGTGTGTTGTATATGAACTATCCGTACATGTGTGAGAATACCCTTTGCATTGTCCCATACTACAGAAATAAAAACTGGCAGCAAGAACGTCTTCGTGATCTTTATAGTGTGGAAGTTCAGGCCCTCCTGGATTATATGGTCGATCCCCTTAGTTCTATGTACTACCCAAATAAGAGCCGCCACGAGGAGGACGATGGTTCCAGACCTGAACAGCAAATGTTCAATATAGAAGGGAATGACGTTCTAGTCTTTCTTCACATGCAAAAGACCGGAGGAACAATATTTGGCTGGCATCTTATCCGACACTTAGATCTGGAGCGACCTTGCGTTTGTCAAGAAGAATACAAGCGTTGCGATTGCTTTCGCCCACATAGTCAAGAACAGTGGCTCTTCAGCCGATATTCAACTGGGTGGAAATGTGGCGTTCACGCAGACTGGACCGAACTAACAAGCTGCGTCAACCAGAGATTGGATCAGATCGAAGGAGCTCGCAAAAACCGAAAGTAACATTTTTAAATGTCGGCAAGAATCTTATAATAAGTGTTTCACCATTTTCAGGTACTTTTATGTAACTATTCTGCGGGAGCCGATCCATCGGTACTTGTCCGAATTCCAGCATGTCAGACGCGGTGCAACCTGGAAGTATTCCAAACACGTGTGTAATGGACGCAAACCCACACTTGAAGAATTACCATCATGTTATAACGGCAGTTCCTGGAAAGACCTTACGTTAGACAGTTTTCTAGCATGTCCTCACAATTTAGCACATAATCGTCAAACAAGAATGTTAGCGGACTTAACACTGGTTGGGTGCTACAACCGAAGCTTTCTGAACGAATCTGATCGAGACCGTATCATGCTGGCCAGCGCGAAGCGAAATTTGGCAGCGATGGCATTTTTTGGGTTAACGGAAGTCCAGCACGTGAGTCAATATGTTTTCGAAGAGACTTTGAAGTTACAGTTTACGGAACCCGTTTCGCAACCCAATGCTTCTTTTGCTGATTGGACATTAGAGCAACTTACTCCCACCCAGTTTGACCGGCTCCGGGATGTAAACAAACTGGATATAGAACTTTATACGTACGCTGTGCAGCTACTTGGAGACAGGTTTAGAAAACTTAGAGAACGGGATGATCTCTTTGACTCGCATTATGGTGAAATGGTCAGCGAGAATAGAAGTTTCTCTCGGAAGGATGACTTGTTCGATAAGAAAGACAGATCTTCAGTGGTACTGTCTTCAAAAGATGATCACAGATGGCTAGACGATTATTTGCGAAACTTGGATCCATAAAGGAATGTTAACATTCGTTTACGTCGCTCATCACATGCCAACAAGCTTTGCCCACACGGAATTCGACTATAATCAAATCAGCTGAGTAAGTTTATCAATATGAGATATAAACGCTGTTTCGTTTCGTTTGATTATTTCTTACTTCTTACGTGTAGGAAATTTGCCACAATAGCCGTAGTCGTCTAGAAGTGACCATTTCCCTAGAATTTTACTGGTATGAAAAGCTCATTTGGATTATGTTACAGTAATACTCGTTATTTTATTATCATGAAGTATTAACTACTGTGTCTCTCGGTATTGCTTAATTTGGAATCTCTTGCGGAAGTCTGCATCGGTGATGATCAGATTACGTATAGTATCTGAGCCTACACTTTCCTCCGTCCAGCCAAGCTTAAGAGAACTGGCGCGATAGTGCGTATAGTTAAGACGCCCGGGCTTGTGGCGGTAAGGTGGTATCCTTTTTAAGTTTTGCTCGGACGTTGATTATTAGCT
>JAHZNP010001892.1:0-13261 GCA_020615345.1 Triops cancriformis | reverse complement strand
AACGCGAGGACATATCTTGTCTTGCGCTTTGTGTGTAGTGGCTACTATGGTTAGGGTTTCCTCGTCCTTGTCGCTGTACTGAAGGCGACCGATAGTTACCATACTGCGGGCTAACGTGCCTGTTGTAGTTGTGAACACGTGGATGAAATTGCTGGGATCGCGAGTAGCTATTTGAAAAACCGGGGCAAAATCCGCCGTCTTAGTAACGAGGTTGAGAACGAAAACGAGAGTTTGATCTAGGGTCCTGAGGATAGTACCGGTTTGGTAAGGGGGAAAGTGGGCGATCCCTTTCCCTATGGTTGTATCGGTTAGGCGAGCGATACCTGTCGTCGTGGTATGACGAGTTGCCAAAGTGAACTCTCTTTTCGCGGGAGCTGGAGCGTGTCCGGTTTGGGGGGTGTGACCCGTAGCGGTATTGTTTGTCTGAATGCGCCAGGTGATGTCCATTAGAAGCGGAAGAGGTAACAGAGAGTGCAGCTACGGCTGCTGTTAATTTATCAACGCCAGGTAAGTAAGAGGAGGGGGCACAGTTTCTTCGTTAGCCTCTTCACGTGCCGCAAGGTCGACTGCCTCTTGGAAAGTTTTAGGGTCTGCGCTAAGAAGGTAACACTTAAGCTGTGGAAGCAGGCCACCGGTGAAGTTCCATCTCGTGTATTTGTCAATGAGTTGGTCTGCATCAGGAGTGGAAATCTTTTCGTGTACGCGTTTTGTTAAACGGCTAATAAGGTCAGCGTAGTCGCGAACTTTTTGGCCTGGTTTCTGCACACATGACTGAAGCTTAGATACGGCAACGGCTTCGTGTTGGCTACCACCGTACCTTTTAATTAACGCTTGCTTGAATTCGTCATAGGTTCTAGGGGTTGGAGACAGGTTACTGTAATGTGTGAAAGGTCCCTCTTTTAAACGGTAAATTAATTCGTTAAATAGCTGGCTTTCAGTCCAACCGGCGGTTTTAGCAATTCTTTCCGCGGTGGTGAAGAACTGACGGATTGATATATCTTCGGGTTCTCCGGAGAACTCGGGTACGCGGTTGACTATAATGGGATTTATCAGGGGAGACAAAAAGTCCTGCAGTTGGGGTAAGGTAATCGAGAATGCTTGGCTTGCCGACGTAGACGGTTCGGCCATGATTGTATGCAAGGGAAAAGAGGAAACTTTTGACTTACGGGTTGCCGAAAAGTAGTGTAGGGCTGTGTTTCCGGATATAGCTTCTTAAGTGCGAGCGGGGTAAAGCTTCCTTCGGGGCAGTCGAACCGCTGCCACCAGTGTGACAAGTGGGTTTTTCACCTTGTCAACGGAGTCACGGAAAAACACACGTTTGTTCGGTAGGACACTTTGTATTAATATTTGCTCACGTACAAGTCAGGTGTTTGCACTAACAAGACGACGAGTGGTAAGGTGACAATCGGAGGACTGCCCCCCGGCCCGGACGGTTGGTCATCTTTTATGCAGCGGTGGCCTAGGCTTCCCGGTTGCGTGTTGTTTACGGCTTTCTGGACGGCGGATGACCTATAGCCGGGTTAGGGGATTCGTGTCCTTGTTGACGCCATAAACTGTACCATCGTGGGTTAGTTTTAGGATTAATAAAGCAATAACTTAACGTGCGATAAGTCACGCTTTTTGGTCTTAGGACAACTGGAAAACTTTGTCGGCATCGGCACACAAGAGAACCTCTTGGCACGATGTGCTTTCCGCCTTTTTCCCGTTTGTCCTAAGGCTTAAATCTTTTGGTTAGTTACGGGCTATTCAGTTGACGGTGTTAATTGTGTTAAATTGTTATTACTATTCACGCCGTTACATCCCGATCCGGATCAAGACATTGTTCGATCCGATCCAATCAAAGATCCGATCCTTTTACGATTTCCCCCCCGTACTGTTTTCAAGTGTAGCGGTAAATAACATATAATAAAATAACAATAAAGAGATAAAATGCAAAATACTACAATAATATTTCATATTAACCAGTAATTCTGCTGCCAATGTCAACTACGCGAGTCTTGTTGTCTATCCGCGCCATCTAGTGGGTGCATTGTCGACTGCTACTGTTATTTCGAAAACTTTTGCTCTTTTTTTTTACCCGAAAAGCGCTTCTGTTTGTTCGCTAATACTTTTACGGCCGTCAGAGGTCGTGGATCTTTCATTTTCCGAAGAAAAATCGATCCGATCCGATCAATTACACAACAACACCGATCCGATCAAATAATCGGATCGGAACGGATCGGATTTGAATCTTTTTCAAAAGATACGGAAAACTGGTCGTGGAGATGAGGTGGATACTCCAAATCTACGAGGAACGCGTAGCACTCCGAGGAATCGGTGGTAGTGCCATGATTTCACTCGGGCTAGGACAGTGACCGTCATCGATCCAAACAATGTCGCTGTTGGCAGATGCTGCACCATGGCCCAACCGTATAAGTTGTTAGCATCAATATATTCAATCGAACAATCAGGAACCATTGGGTTATAGTCGAACAAACCGGGCGAATTGGCTACTGCATGTCGTCGACTAACCGTTGTAAGTCCTCCTCGAATATTTTGTCGTACCATTTCACGCATGGTAACATCGGTCAACAGACTCATCGACAGATTGCTGGAGTAAAGGCAGGCATTCCACGAAAAGTGTGAAATACTGTAAAAGTGAGCCGGGTCTAAACCCGAGCTTTGAAACAGAGTCTGACGCAAACTTTGGAAATAATCGGCCAAAATGCGTACGTCTGATTCCAAATATAAGTCGCGGAACGTTTGGCAGTTGAAAACACTACATACGTTGAGAGCGTGTTGGTAGTCTGTCTCTGAAACTGGTTCACCCGACAACGATGAGTAGAACGCTTCACGCGGTGATAAACGAGGTAAATCCAATACTTCAAGGTTGGACAGGTACTCGTACGGAAAAACTCCTTTTCGCGCCACCAATTTGAGTTTTTCCTCGTCCTGTTTCACCCATGAAGAATTGCTTAAACAATGGAAAGAATGCAATCCTTTCTTAAGAAGAACCTGAGCCCACCGATCGAGACTCGTGTTCATAAATTGCAACGAGGCCAAGAACCGGAAATTGTCCAATTTAAGGGTAAAAAACTTTTCCATCGTTCTGGGAATAATTTGAATGTCTTTCGAATCTCGGGTCATAACTTGTGTGATAAAATGACCATCATAATTTCTAGGGCAAATAAAACTTTAATTTGTGTATATGCAGAAAAGTGATAAAACTTACTGTAAGTTGTGGAAGAATACTGGGAGTACGAAATTTGTAATTTTACAATGTAAATTACAGCCATGGTGAGCATTTACTCTGAAAGATCCATCGTAATGGTCATGATCGATCACTTTTTTGGTAGTATCATCAACAGGTAGTTGTCTCTTGCAATGGACACATTTTTCCGTAGTATATCGTAAATGTTTAGCTCGCTGTACATCTTCATCGCGAAGTGGTACTTCTTTCTTTTTCAATCCGGTTGCAAGTTCATCGGCTTCTTTAAAAATATTTTTCAGGAAATTCTCTGTTGCGTCTAATCCAGTATAGATTTTAAACGAAATTTCGTTTCCGAAAATGTCCAATATTATATAACAGTAGGAGAGAGCTTGATGACGGTGGAGTTTTCGTGGGCTCAGCGAATGTTCTTCGTTATCAGGATCAAAGATGGAAAGAAGAGATTCAAAATCTGCAAAAACAATAAATGGGGAGCGTTGTGCAGCGTGGAAATTTTTCAGCGTCTGTAAGTCATCTTTCCCCGGTTTCGGTAGTTTCACTACTCGTGGGCGAGTTTCTTGACAATGCTCCCGATGGTTGGCGTACGCTAGCTCTGTAGTGAAACCGTGTAAACAGCGATAGCAGTACAAACGCCGGTTTCGTTTGTTCACGTTGAGTAAGCGGCTCAAGGAGGAATAACCCAAAAATGACCCAACCCTGGTCCAAAACAGTTGTATAACAGATTGACCGGTTCTCGAATTTGATCAGTAACAGGATCACAAAACGTTTTTGTCGGAAATTCGAAACGGGTAAATATGCGGTTGGTTTCCTCCCATTTCCTCGCAAATACGAGAACGTTTCACAGCCGTCGTACATTCCTCTGCTTCGTCTTCTGGTTCGTCATCTTCAAATGAACCATACGTCAAGTAATTGTAGGCCAAAATGTTAACAGATACAGAGTTTGTCTGCTCGAAAGTGTCGATGTAGCTTAGCTTTACCGGGAACGTTATCGTATCGGGTTTCAACACCGGCAGGCGGTTCTGAAAGTGGCTGTACATGGAATCTACCACGCAGGCGCGGTACTGTCGAATTTGTCCTACTCCGTCGATTTCAAATAAATGCTTCAGCAATATGGCTTTAACAGCATGCAGGAAACATCGGTTTTGTGTACCGGTTATATTGACCACCGCCTTCTTCTTCACGATGCTATCTGGCAGCTGAATAGGGATAAAGCCGGCGCTGCCGGACATTGGAACGTACTTGCGTACTAAAGCTCGTAATTGATCTATGCGTTCGATGACCCATCCCGATCCTTGCGTTTTCCCTTGCGTATGTATCAAGTTGGAAATACGCTCAAATCCTCGGGCCATCAGATTTTCCAAATTGGATTTTTGGGAACAGTTCCAAATATTCGCAATGGAAATAAGCCAGACGCCGGTCCACGCTGGTGCTATTTTCAGCGTAGGTGGTTTTCGTTATGTTTGCATGTACAGCAAACTTTACTTTAACTGTACCGCTCTTTTTTATTTGATCTTTCATCAACCCCAAAATTTGTCGGCTATAGTCGACTAGTAACTGCTCAATAGTGAGCACGGGCTCAATGGCAGGGTTTATTTTGAATTTATATTCTCGCAAATGACCCTTTAATGCCTTATCCATTTCTCGGAATACACCGTAGACTTCAGCTGATGGTAACTGATCCAGCATTCGTTGTGTTGAGGGCCAGTTTGCTCGTCGTTTAGTTGAGACGGGTGTACGACCTAACCTTTTATCGCGACGTAGATAACGTTGAATGCCGCGATTTGACGTGATAGAGTTAATAGACGGCAACGGAGCTGTGGCTCTTTGTCCTTGTCAGTTTCTTTCGTCTCGTCTATTTCTACAGATGGTGTAGCTTCATCTGCGCCACCCACCGCCAGTTTGGACAGGTACATCATCGAAGAACGGTTGATCGGTTAGCCAGTCCAACACATCGCTTGGCAATTCTTGTTCAAACGTAGAGTCTTTTGTTGCTATTACAGGTTTGAAGATGGGAACCTCAGCTGTCAACATAGCTGTCATGAGCGGATCATCCATCGGTAACCGCGCCAAAGGGTTCGGATCATCGGAGGGAAACGGCTCGGTCCGGTCCAGATCTTCAGCTGGTAACAGGGTAGAAAGGTCCAAGTCTTCATCAAGAAACAGGGTAGAAAGGTCTAGGTCTTCATCAGGAAACAGGGTAGAAAGGTCTAGGTCTTCCGTGGGAAATGCGGTGGAAAGGTTCGGGTTTTCGGCTGTAAACGGGGTGGAGAGGTCCAAGTCTTCGGCGGGAAATGAGGTGGGAATGTTCGTCTGAATCGTCGGCGGGGTAGAAATTAGGTTAGGACCTTCGGTATTATGCGACGGTATCTGCGGATAGTCTTCGACAGCGGCCGACTCGACCAGTCCCATCAGATCGTGGAACCATTGCGAGTTCTCCATTTCTTCTAGAGAAATAACAGGCAAACCGGTATTAAAATGTTCAGACATTTTAGTTAGGCAAGTGCGACTGACTGAAACTGCTGTTTCGGTATGAATTCTACCACAGCGTTGACTGACCGACACCTATACTGACAAACAGCATTTTCAGGAGATTATATAATTCTACTGACTTCCACCAGTTGTCCCAATTTCCGGTGGGATTAGCATACAAATGATGACATCAGCATATTAAAAGCAGGCGAATAGGAAATTGCTTATTAGTCTTAATCATGTTTCCCATCTTCACACAAACTGCACGTATTTTAATAGCCGGTCCTTCGCAGTCTGGCAAAAGTCATGTAGTAGCCAATATATTGCGTTGTCAATTTTGTTTAACCCAACTCCTAAACATGTTATCTACTGCTATGGAGCATGGCAACTGCTTTTTGAACAGTTGCAGAGCGAAATTTCCAACCAGACTTTCCAAGAAGGGTTTAATGAGCATGATGTCTATCCTAGAAATAACTTGCTCATTCTGGATGATCTAATGGAAGATATTGCCAGTTCTTCATGCAGTTCTAAAGCGATGGGAAACCTATTTACTAAGCATTCGCACCATGTTGGAATTTCCGTAATAATAATAACACAAAACCCTTTCTACAAAAACTTCCGGACAATTTCCCTTAATTGCTCCCACATGATTTTGATGAAAACGGTACGCGATGTGGCTCAAATTCGCGCAGTTGGATCGCAAGCTTTCCCTAACCAGCTGAAATTCTGTCGTGGAAAATACCACTAGACGAGGAAGGACTGTCAAAGTTCCCGCCTGGTTTAAGTGAAGTTGTCGCTAGTGGCGCTGTTGTCAGTGAGAGGAGACCCCTTTCTGTATTCCTCCTCCCTTTTCGTGTATTCCTTGAAGTATAAATCAGAACGAGCCCAAGCTCAAGTGTTCCCCAACAAATCAAAATTATCTTGGCTTTCGTGCCACCCCTACTGTTTTCAGGTAGACAATAAAACCAGTTTTCTACAACTGAATAATTAACTTAGTCATCCGAGCCGGATGGCACCTGTAAGTCAGGATAATATCGGAATTTAGAACCTAGATCCAGAATCCAGCATGGAGCTCGAAAAGCTAAAGAAAACATGAACGGCCTACAAAAGCCAAGTCACTCGTTTGGTGACCTGCTTACGTCAAGAACTAGAACAAGAAGAACATGACTGTGAGGAG
Organism: Triops cancriformis; assembly: GCA_020615345.1. Classification (NCBI taxonomy): domain Eukaryota; kingdom Metazoa; phylum Arthropoda; class Branchiopoda; order Notostraca; family Triopsidae; genus Triops; species Triops cancriformis. The sequence goes on along the minus strand of JAHZNP010001892.1, from coordinate 6,407 downwards.
ATTCGCAAGACGTTGGAAAAACTAGAAACTCAAGAAACGACACTCAAATCTCTGAATGAGAAGATCTTAGACCTGTCGGACTTGGACGACATAGAACAAGAAATTGAATCTTCAGAAACCTTCAACGAGTCCACCTTTGATATTAAACACGAAACTAAGAACTTACTAAAGAATTTGGATAGGAACACGGAAACAGAAAGAAGCCAAAACAGTGGCACGTTATTGTCTCCTGAACCTGACCGTAGAAGAAGCAAGAACCACTTTTGGAAACCCAAGATAGAACTAAAGAAGTTCAATGGCGAAAACTGGCACGAGTGGACCGAGTTCTGGGATGCATTTAAGTCAGCCATCGATTCAGATGAAGATCTATCGCCTGGTGAGAAACTCACTTACCTAAAAACACTTTTAGAAGAACCCGCTTCAAAGACAATCCGGGGTATAAAGTCTACCGATGCAAACTATATCTTCGCAGTCAACCGTCTGGTCAAGAAGTATGGTAGAGACGACCTAATCGTCCATCAGCATCTCTCCTCTATTTGAAAGTTAGAGGACGTGATCATCACCAACATTCCTAAACTTCGAGACTTATATGAGTCAGTAGAATTCCACGTACAGGCCCTCGAAACCCTGAATTATCCAAAGGAACAATACGCCACAGCCGTTGTATCGAACCTAATCACAAAGATACCCGAAGAAATGTTCCTTGACTTCAAGAAGAATCATCCTAGTAGCAAACTCCCGACACTGGAACAGCTAATGGAACATATTTTAAAGGAAGTAGAAGCTCGGGAAGGCCTCGCGATGTCAAGAGCAGGCGCAAAGAAAGAAATTAGAAAGAAACCCCCGTTCGCGACTGCAGCAACGCTCGCTACAGTTCAAGAAACCCGTAATGGCATCAACGCTTGTGGATTCTGCAAGAAGATTAATTGTAACCCAAACAACTGCGAAGAGGGAAAGAAAATCACCGTCGCTGGAAGACAACAACTTTTGAAGTCAAACGGAGCCTGTTACGTTTGCCTGAAGAAAGGACACTTAGCGAGAGATTGCGAAGACAAAAGGAACCAGAAGTGCAAAGTGTGCAACAAGCCGCACCACACGCTGCTTCATCGAGTGGATAAAAGAGAAGATAGAAATGTCCAGGCTACGACATTATTAACAAGAAACGAGTATGCAGCTACTGGCAAACAGGCCATCTTCAAAACAGCTTTGGCCTGCATAGAGAATCCCAAAGGGGAAAGAAAGAGGATCCGTATACTCTTTGACTCCGCCTCCAACCGATGTTGGATCACCGAAGAAATAGCAGAATTCTTAGAACCCTTCACCTGTGAAGAAACCGCAACCGAGACCTTCGGAGGAAGGAAAACCCATAGCGAAAATGGTGTTTACGAGCTGAAAATCCTCACACAAGACCCAGGAAAAGAAGCTATCCGCATCGTAGCCACTTCAACGAAACACATAATAGACCCCCTTGTAAGGAAACTTTTAGACTCGAGTATATTCCTCGCAGAATTCAAACCAGTAGGAGGCCAGTCCGATGTCTCGATTTATTTGACCGACATCGATTTGGCTGACAACGTCTGGGAAAAACCGATGCCAGTGGATTTTCTCGTTGGTACAGAAGACAAGTGGGAGTTCTTCACAGGACTAACGTTAAGAACGGATGCCCCCAAGATGCCAGTCGTTCTTGAATCAAAAATTGGTTGGATTTTGTCTGGCGTAGACATAAAAAGAACAACAACGGAAGCAACCTCGCTACTCACCGTATCCAACCACGAACTCAATGAAAATTTAAATAAATTCTGGACCCTGGAAACCCTGGGAATAAACCCACAAGAGATGAACGACAGGTTGAGAAAAAGAAGAAGAACTTGCTGTGATGCTATTCAAAAGTTCTTTAACGTATAAAAACGACCATTACGAAGTCGGACTTCCAATACACCCTGGAAAAAAATTCTGAAGAACAATCGAGACGAAGCCATCAGACGTCTGCTTCAACAAGAAAGAAGAATGTCCAAAAACCCCGTTCTTAAGAAAGCCTATGAAGAGGCTATACAAGAACACATAGATAAATGGCATGTGGAAGAGAAACCTCCGCATGAAGAGAAACTGGGAAAATTCCGGTACTTACCGCATCACATGGTAATCCGACCCGAAAAAGAAACAACAAAGTACCGATTTTGTTTCGACGGCTCCGCGAAAAGTTCCAACGAAAACTACCTCAACGATATTGTTCTACCTGGACCTAATCCCGTACCGAATCTGCAAAAGGTTCTATTGAAATTCAGATCCCACGCTGTGGCTATCTTCGCAAACGTCAAACAAATGTTTCTCATGGTACGTATTCAAGAAAGCCATAGGCCTTACTTGTCCTTCGTATTTTTCAAGAACGGAGAAATCCAAGATTATCAATTCCGAGTTGCTTGTTTTGGTGTGAACGCTTTTCCCTTCATTTGTACCGCCGTCGTGAAGGAACACGCTTCAAAATTCGAATCATTCCACCCAGAAATTAACCAAACTATCCTCAACGATTTCTACATTGATGACCTCCTAAGCGGAGCTGAGGACGAAGAAAAAAGCTGGATCCTTTATAACGTCATTAACGAAATTATGAAGACCGCTGGATTCGAATTAAGGAAATGGAAAACAAATTCGCCAAACCAGCAACGCATATTAAACAGCCAAGAAAATATCGAAGACCCCGAACTCGATCTCGCCTTTTTAGAAAAACGAGACAATAGCAAGAAAACTTTAGGCGTCGTATGGGACCCGAGAGACGATTTTTTTAAGTTTAATAACCCAATTTTCTCAGAAGATTTGGAAAGCAGAACGTTAACGAAACGCCCAGTAACAAATTGGTCATTCAAGATTTACGACCCACTAGGTTTCATCTCGCCATCTCACTGTCCGAGCAAAAGTCTTCATACAAGACCTCTGGCGTGAAGGAAAAGAATGGGAAGAAGAACTATCAACAAAAAGATCTGAAGAATGGAAGCGCTAGTTATTAGAATCAAAAGACCTTCCATTTGTGAAGATTCCACGCAGAATCTCCATCGGAACGAGTTTCAAGAACCTTGAATTACACATCTTTTTCGACGCAAGCGAAAAGTCCTATGGAGCCGTATCGTACCTGAGAAGTGAACCTGAAGACGGAGAAATAGAAGTCAATTTTTATTTGTCAAAGATCCTAGTCGCCCCCATTAAGGGAAAACTGACGATTCCGAAATTAGAATTAATGTCGTGTCTTATCTCAACAAGAATGGGAAAGACAATTAATGAAGATCTCCAACTCAACTAGAATGTACCTGCATTTTATTGGTCGGATTCCGAGGTCGCACTTAATTGGATTCGCTCAAACACCCATGGCCTACCACCCTTCATAGCAAACCGCGTCTCAGAAATCCAAACGGTAACCAACCCAGATGAATGGAAACACTGCCCCGGAAAATTGAATCCAGCGGACAAGTGTTCCCGATGATTGTCCATTAAAAATTTGGCCAAAGACCAAATTTGGTGGGGAGGGCCCACATTCCTAAAGAAGTCAATTGAAGACTGGCCGAAACCAAAAACAAAGAAGATAGACGAAAACGCGAAAGCCGCGACGTGCCTTATTACCAAAGAAGTCGAAAAGCCAGTCATGGATGAAAACCGTTTCAGTCAGTATACGAGATTATTGAATACTACCGCAAGGGTTTTCCGCGTAGCCAAACATTGGAAAAACAAGAGACCTGAAACCCAGAAAGATGTTCCTTACTCTCTAACGGAAATAAAAGAAGCAGAAATTTATTGGGTCAAGAAAATTCAGCACGAAGCGTATGGGAAAGATATCCAAAACTTAAAGAAAGGCAAGGAACTGGAGAAGCACTCGAAAATTTCCATTTTCTTACCTTTCCTAGACACCAACGAAGTACTCGGAGTGGGAGAACGCCTCAACTTTGCGTCTAGTCTCACTGAAGAAGAGATTCATCCAGTATTGCTACTTAGTAATTGCCACGTAGCGACTCTAATCATAAGACACTTCCAACAAGAAGAACTGCCATGCCGGCACGAATGACACGCTCAACGCCGTAAGAAAGAAATTTTGGATAGCCCAAGGAAGGAGAAAAGTAAAGGCCATCGTAAAGTACTGCACGACTTGTCGGAAAGTGCTTGCAAAACCGTTAAATCAGCGAATGGCCCCACTTCCCGCAGACGGAGTGAAGCAACACCACCCATTCGAAGTAACAGGATTGGACTTCGCGGGACCCCTGTACGTCACCACAGAAACGGCTGAGACAAAGAAGGTGTACATTTGCCTCTTTACTTGTTTAACAATCAGAGCTGTACACCTAGAACTCTTTTCAAAAATGGACTCCCTATCGTTCTGGTGCGCCCTGAAGAGATTCCAAGCCACCAGAGGACCCTGTAAGACGATTTGGTCAGACAACGCCAAAACGTTCAAAAGAGTAAACGAAGAACTTCAGAACATTTGGGACGAGATTGAAGCTCTGAAGATAAATAAAGAGTTCGTCGCCTACCTCAATATGAACAAAATTGAATGGAAATTCATTATCGAACGAGCACCCTGGTGGGGTGGAGTATATGAACGAATGGTCAAGACTGTGAAACTCGCATTAAAGAAAGTCCTAATGCGTAGCACCGTCAACGAGGAACATATTGGAACCATATTGAAAGAAGTTGAAAGTTTCGTTAATTCCAGGCCAATCACCTTTAGTAGCGACGACCCTTTTGAACCTAAACCATTGTCGCCCGCCAATTTTCTGATTCCCAATGATCAATGTTAGTTACCTGATTTTGTTCCAAACAGTGATCCTGATTTTTTGAGCCGCAAAGATGTATTAAAAGTATTTTTAGAAAACAGAGAGAAGATCTTGGAAAATCTATGGAGAAGATGGACAGACGATTATCTCAAAGAATTAACCTTGGCATCAAAATGGACGAAACGCAGCAATATTCCTCTGAAACCAGGCGATGTGGTCCTAATTTCAGAAGATAATCTGCATAGAATGCAATGGAAGATGGGCGTCGTTGAAGACGTGTACGAAGGGAGAGACCAACTGGTTCGTAGCTGCCGAGTCCGCACGAGTCAAGGGTTTCTGCGCCGTCCAATTCAGAAGGTGCATCCTTTAGAACTAAACATTCATGAAAACGAGGAAGATCAAGTAATTCAAGACGCACCCTCGGACCTGCCTCCTGAAATTCATGAGAATCAACCCCCGGATCCTCATGGTGGGGAGGATGTCGTGGAAAGAACCACTAGACGAGGAAGGACTGTCAAAGTTCCCGCCTGGTTTAAGTGAAGTTGTCGCTAGCGGCGCTGTTGTCAGTGAGAGGAGACCCCTTTCTGTATTCCTCCTCCCTTTTGGTGTATTCCTTGAAGTATAAATCAGAACGAGCCCAAGCTCAAGTGTTCCCCAATAAACCAAAATTATCTTGGCTTTCATGCCACCCCTACTGTATTAAGGTAGACAATAAAACCAGTTTTCGACAACTGAATAATTAACAAATTCTTCATGGACGCTTATAGAGATGCTTGCGCAAAACCCATACTCCTACCTACTCCTTTCGTTCGAGCCGGAAACGCCAGACGAATGGCGTCTGATGACCGACGTGTTTAACCCTTCTAAAAACCCTATTGTTTACCAAGCTGTTGATAATGTAAACTTAAAACGCAATAAATTAACTTTTTAAGCGCGTATAGCGTATATTTATAATTGATACCAATCTTATTTTCAAATTATTCAAATAATCTCGAGTTTATTATTGTAAATATGCTTCATTTTTGTTTGTTTCAAAAATTTTGCCAGTCCATTCGAAGCCTTACAATCATTCTCTCTCATTCCTAACATTTCCGGGATGATATTGATTATCCAGAACAAATTAAATTTCTAGTAACTGTCCTACATTGTGAAGTTATCTGTTGAAAAAGTTCATGGTTTTTCATATGATTTTTATTGCTACATGTGGCAGAAAAGTGTGCATATTTATTATGCTAATACAAAACAATCAGTTGCACATTACAACATCAACATCATCAAAAAAATGTCTCCAAGTGCTCCATTCTTTTGCTTAACCCCCCTGCCTCTAGCCTTGCACTTTGGTCCTGTTCGGCGTCAACAGACAAAGCATCTAGCGCATGCTTGATTTTTTCAAAACCTAAGTACAGAGCGCGCACTGCATCGTAATGTGCCGACCATCTTGTGTCTGACAAGCGTTTAACCGAAAGATCTTTTCCTAATGAGGTGGACAAAATGCTCCATCGATGAGTCGAAGCAGAGAAAAAGGAATAAACTCGCTGAACAAAATCGAAGAATGTTACAGTCTGGAGGCAAGACTCCGCCGCTTTCACACCAACCAAATTTAGGCTATGCCCAGCACAAGGAACATAGATGGCGAATTCATTGAGTTTG
>JAHZNP010001891.1:0-13298 GCA_020615345.1 Triops cancriformis | reverse complement strand
ATATCGAAAGGGAGTATAACTGTTAAGTTTTCGTTTAGATATTTCAAGTCTATTATGTATTTTTAAAAAAGGCTACCTATTAGTTTTCTTATGGCAAAACACACGGACAAATCGCACTACACCCAAGTCCAAATTGTATCCGCGGTATCTTGTTTTGGACAGTCGGAGGAGCCTCCAGTTTTCATGGGTGTTTGGTGTTGTTGTTTGTGTTTTTCAAGCGTACAATACCTCATTTGATAGCCAGGACAGCAGGCCATTTAAAGAGTATAGTTTTAGGCTACAATTTTGTCTCCACGTGAAGTGAAAAATAAACTACAGAAAAGTGTCCACACTGTCCCATCCCTCCTCTACCCTGTTATGAAAAGATAAGTAGACAAAAACCTGTGGAGTATTGAAACTGCCGTTAGCTAATAGCTATAGACGTTAAAAAGAAAGGCTTCCTTCCGTTTTTTCTAACAAAAGCTAGCTAAAGCGTGGTTTCCACTTGCAATCATTTGACTCGCTATCCAGGAGTCAAATTCAGAGTCATACCTTGAGGTCTGGAGTTGCTATCCAAAAAGGAGTGATAGCAGGCTATCAAAATAATTTGATAGCGGACCCTGTGATAGCGGCGATCGCCGTGTCTGCCTGCATTGCCAAATAAATTTATTTACCCAAATTGGTTTTAATTTCTTTATTATTAAAAGTTATCCAGTGGTTAATTTTAGGTAAAAGGTACTAAGCTGGAAATTTTGTTCTGGAAAGATATTTAAGGGTTTTATTAAGTTCTCACTGAGCGACAACGCCAAGTGTTCAACATGAGAACGCGCGCTATTAGAAAGTATCCGGGAAAAGTAGTTTAAACAGCGATCTCATTCTTGGTAAACTGTGCCGTCAGTAATAGAGCCATGGCGGATACAGCATTTTCACGAATTCACTCAGAGCGTGTTTCAAAATGTTTCGAAAAGTGTACATATTGCTTTGTTTTTTTTTAAGAATGCGACATTGCAATTAAAGAAAGCATGAAAACTTAATTTTACTTAGCATTAGACGGTTATTAAACAGCATATGGAATTTACTTAAATATATTTATATAATCTAAAGTAGAAAATTCCTTAAGTTATAACAAAATTTAATAACTGCAACGCAGGCAGACAAGGCGATCGCCGCTATCATCGAGTCCGCTATCAAATTATTTTGATAGCCTGCTATCGCCCGCTATCACTCCTTTTTGGATAGCAACTCCAGCCCTCAAGGTGTGACTCCGGATTTGACTCTTGGATAGCGAGTCAAATGATTGCAAGTGGAAACCACGCTTAGGGGCCGTCCACAAATGGCGCCACCCTGGGAGAGGGTGGGTGGGTTAAGGAAAAGATGACGCGAGATGATGAGAGGGTGGGAGGGGGTTGGCAAGAAAGTGACGCCATCCCTGTAACTATAAACTTAACTGGTGAATCTGTGGAAAATCAATTTTCATTATTACCTAAAATATTTTTTTAAATAGGAAATCTTGTGTAATACACAATATTTCCTATTTTTTCCCTTTTTTAATTTGTGAGATAAAAAATCAACCAGGTGATGGCGCCATTTTAGAGGGTGGGGTGACGGCAAAGGTGACGGTAGGTGACCGAGGGGGTGGGTGGGTAAAAAATTCGCGATTTTTGGGTGGCGCCATTTGTGGACGATCACTCAAGTAAAAGGTTGACCGCGAACTTTAAATGACTTTTCGTAAATTCAAGTAGTTAAGCTACAAATTTTTAGAAATTGATGAAGATTTCTAGTTGTTGGATGTGTAAATCACAGCTGAAACAGGGGGATTTTTTTATTTCGCGCAAATAATAGTTCAAATGCAACAAGAGCAATCGTAGCAAAAAGAACATGACCGATTTTTGTTAAGATACTTTGTTTCAATTATTAAAACACTCCATCTTCGCGGTTTATCCTTCCAACACGTAACTATCGATTTCAGAAACCGAGCGGAACATTCTTCACTAGTTTGCTAAAGGCAATACCTGAAGAATCCCTGCAGAATGCATAGCTGTATATTGATGACAAACAGTTTCGGGGCAACCTTTTACCTTGTAAGCGATAAGTCTAACCTCTTTCACCAACTAATGAAGGCAAATCAGCCTCGGGAGGTTTAATTAGACTTCTGTGGTTTGCCTTGTCTCAATTTTTTTGCTCATGGCTGTACATGTATGGATCTTGATAAACTCCTACGCATTGTTTGTTTTCACTAGTTTTCCGGAGCCGCAGTACAATTGGCAAAGTGGAACAAACCATAAAACTCGCCTTACAAGAATTTGATTTTCGTACTGTTGAATTTCCTTAGTTTTCAGTGGTTCAGTTTCCAAGTTCTCATTCGTGAACCAGCTTTTCTAATTCATTATGCAGTTCACGATGCAAGTTAGTACCGCTTGTACAACGCAAACTAAGTGTAAACTTGTATTTTTGGTTAAAGATTTAGGTGACTCTGAAGACAAGTTTACTGTTAAAGATCTTTAGCGTTTATTAACGTTCTGTACAGAGTAACACTGGTACAGTAATTGCTGCGGTTGGAACGCGGCCGCTGATCTCCTTTGGTCTGCTCGGGTCGGCCGCTTTTGTACATAATTATTGCTGACTCGGCCTTCTTCATTTGCTGTTGATGTTCCGGTTATGTTCAATATTGTAGAGCCAAGCAGTTCCGTGCGGGATGTCATTCCGGTGCTGTCTCAATGCAATAGTGTCCGGAAGGTGTCTCGGGTTCGGTGCCGCCGCACGCGTCATACCGGGTATCATATTGGAGAGAGAGCTTCGCATACAGGATGGTACTCCTGGCACGATTATGCTTCCGCTCTTTCGCACCTTAAGCTAAGAATAGAATTAGTTATATATTAGTATACGTTAGTTATCTAGTCTAAATTCGCCTTGTTACACCTCTGACAACTTGCCAAGCCCCCTTCTTTAGTCCAACCCTTTTCCGTCGATGAAGGTATGAGAGATAGCTGGAACCAGGGAAAGTTTATTGTTCACCCTTCCCTTCCTTGTGCCTCAATTATGCAGCACTTATGCCCTTACGCTCTAGGTGAGAATAACCCCTTACGGACACTGTTACGAGCCTTGCTTCGAGCCGTATTTACATTAACAGCAAACTCATAATAATTGTATTTAGACACACTCCGTTCTTTAAAATATGACATTTTCTTGCCCCCCCCAATAATTTTTCCCCCCCCCCCCTACGAACCCATCCTGGCGACGGGCCTGCCTAATGCTCATGAGGTGGCAACAACCGTTAGTGTTTAGTGTCGACAATTGTTGACCTTGGCCCGTTCGAACCAGTTCTTCCAAGCAGCTGTTCCACCCGTCGCAGCTCAACTCAGGCAAGGAAGATCCACCAACAACTCCGCCTTTTAATATTCTCTTTCTAAGGAGGTATACGTTTTGGGTATGCATTTCTTTTATTAACTTCGAAAGAGAAAAGTGTACATAAAGAATACAGTGCGGTTGTTAAGTTTTACGAGGTTTGGTATCTGGTGCGTTTTCAACCCAAGACGGAGCCACGTTTTTCTTATTGTGCAGGTTACGTTGACGACAAGAGCTGTTGATCTTATTCTGACACTTCCGTTTTAGAAGGAGTGCAGAACGTTTGACCTGTGATTACAATCGTTAATATTTTTGCGGATTTTCCTTCTAATATTTAAGTCACCTGTAGTATTGCTAATCCAGTTGACGTAACTTTAAACCCTAGTTACTCGAACGGGGTCCTATAGAGCGTTTGCCAAATTACGCCTCTGGTGGCAAGAAGTGGCGAATCCGCCATCTTGCGTCCAACCCCCTTTTGTTTACTATGGTGCTGTGTAGTTTTTCTCGACTTTGTTTGGATAAATACATATTTTAAGCTGAACTTTTCCTCTCATATGCCTTATTGCTGTGTTCTACATTGTAGTTCGCATGCGGGCAGGCCCAATAAGTCGAAATAAAGCCCATAAATACCTCCATTCAATAAAGTTCCAAAAGATTAACATCTACAGAAGTTTACGTTGCGAATTAGGAGAAATATAGGTATAAAATTTACGATAAATTTACTAAAAACTCACAATAGTTTTTAAAGACCGTTCCCTGTAATAATATTTTCAGGCCAGTAACAGAACTGTAATATGTTGCAGGCATTAAGAATTCCAGGACTTCTATATTTACGAGCCTCCATTCAGGAAAGACAGTTATCCACAGGAGTTTTGCCCCAAAGTTTTTGCATTTGAACAAAAAGTATAACCCAGGAAACCTGAACATCTTAAATTCAATTAATTAAAATTCCAGTTAGAAATATGAAGAAGGAAAGATTTTCATTATGATTTAGCGAAAGAAGATCAAGCCACAAGTGCAGCTGAACATCAAATAGTTGCACTGCAAAATTCGTCGCAAGAAGTGGTAAAAGAACTTTAAACAGCTCACATTGTAATTGAAAAGTTAAAATCTTGCCAAATGTCTAACGAAAGACTGAAAGGAAACCGAAGCTTGCTTAGGTTATACACCAGCATGGAATCAGAAAACAAGTTTGAGGCCTTGTTGCGCTACTGAAATCCCGGAAGCTTTTATAGCATGTTGCTCGAACGCAGACTTTTTCCCCGAAGGGGAGAATTAGGGTCTCAACGTGTGTAACATCGTACTCATTTTGGAAAACCCCGCTACGTTAAAATTCCTAGCCGACGTTATTTGCGATGTAAAATTCTTTAATTAATTGCTCTGAAATGTCTAGAAGGTTTTGTACGCATTTCGACCAGGTTTGACTACGAAAACTACTCGTGGTACCGCCAAGTAAAAAATATAGATAAAATAATACTGCATTGAATCGTATGGGGATGGGGAAGGCTAGGACGCAAGATGGCGGATCCTTAGTTCTGCGCGCTTCGCTAGATGCCACTGGTGAATTTGGCGAACGCTCTATTCCCGGCAACCCTGAAAAAATTCTAGTCATTCCGACAAGTTTCGCCCTCTTGTAGGCGGAATCGTACCATGTCACTTTTGCACCACCGTCAGTAGTCTATAAGTGGACACACAGTGGATATACCTACTAGGGTTGCGATCCTACTAAGCGGAATTTCAACCGAGGTTATCATGGCCCATGGTTATCGTGACGTCATTCCCTGTAGTTTATGTTAACACCCGGTCACATCTCATCCGATCCTCGTGGTTATAGACGATAACACAATACATGTACTTATAGCTGTCGATATCTGGCGGTGCTTTCGAATTTGTACACTAGCTTATGTGATTGGTTGCTTCCGCATAGCCTAAAATCGCAGGAAGGCTATTTTCCTACAAGACCCAAGGTCAAGAGCAAATAACCACGTTTCTCTCGTAGAATTGCGAGTGAGGTCACACTAGGCCGTCAACCGTGGTTGCTCGGTAAAATAAACTTGTGGTTATGATAACGCAAGGTCTCACCAGGGAAGTTCAGGTAGTGTCGTGGGATTTTCATGGTCAAAACAATCACGAAAAAGAGCACGGTTATCTTCACGATTGACTATTGGCTTTTGACTTCACATTTGACTGGATACTGACGGACTGCTCTCCTTCCTCTACAATTTACTTGGGCAGCAAATAGCACAACTCAAGTGAAAGTATGGAAAACTTATTATTAAACTCTTGGAGTATTTTTTACGAAAACGGTAAGATTGTTTCAGTTGTATAGATTTGCTATTCCTACGGATTTTTGTGTGCAAGGATTTATACAGTTCAACTTTTTGTGTATACATTTCCCCTCTAATAGCACACGTCTTCAAAAATCTTTGCAATGTGTTTGACGTGTCCTAAACACGTTTCGTAACATCTAGAGATCTTTTAAATGTCTTTTTGGCGTACGCCAAAAAGACATTTCAAAGATGCTTCTTGCGCCACAACCCAAATTATCACCTTCTTTCATAACTTTGTTTAAAGTAGGCTAATTATACTATGTACTGTAGATGATTTACCCCAATTGAGGAAACTAGAAGAAGTAGTCGGTGACGAGCTCGAAATACTTTTTCAGCAGCTGCAGTTGCTTGTTGTTCGCTTTCATATGAATCGCCGTAAGCGATTTCTCTCTTTTTTAAAACTTATGAAAGAAGCAACTCCTACGGCAGCAGTTACTCGTTCGTCATGGAAAATGGACAGAGATGATCTCTTGTGGATGAGAATGCTCAATCAATGGAGCAATCTCGAATGGAAAGAAAATTTTCGTGTAACCAGAAGGACCTTCGCCCACTTATGCGACATATTGAAAAACAGTTTATCTAGTGTAACTACGAATTTTCGCTTGCCAATCCCTATTGAAAAGAAGATCGCATTAATGCTCTGGAGATTAGGAACGAACATTGAATTCCGTAGCCTATCGAAAATATTCGGAGTGGGCAAATCAACAGCAGTTAATATGTTTCACGAGACGTGCAAAGCTATTGTAATGACTTCGCGTCGGAAATTGATCCGTATTCCTATCGGAAATCGCCTGAACGAAACAGTGGATTACTTTACAAGACGTGGCTTTCCGCAGTGTGTTGGATCGATAGATGGAACTCATATTCCCATTTTAGCACCGAAGAATTTTCCTGCCGATTACTACTGTGTCCGCAAGGGTGGGTATAGTATAATTCTGCAAGCTGTAGTGGATTCTTCTCTTCGTTTCGTTAATATGAACATTGGCTGACCAAGATCAGTCCATGATCCCAGGGTGTTTGTAAATAGTAATTTATTCAGAGCCGCCGAGCAAAGGAAATTATTCCCTGAAGAATCTAGAAACATCAATGGTGTGCAAGTGCCTTATTATATATTGGGTGACGCTGCATACCCTCTTCTTGATTGGGTTATGAAACCCTACCCAACCACAGGAATAACTCCATTGCAAGAATTATTCAATCATAATCACAGTAGGAGCCGCACGGGAGTCGAACGAGCATTTGGAAAGTTGAAAGCGCGCTGACGTTGCCTTTTAAAAAGGAACGACACTAAACTTAAGAACCTTATTAATGTCGTGTATGCGTGTTGTATTCTTCATAACGTCTGTGAAGATCAAGGTGATTCCTGTGAAGATTCGTGGGCGTTAGTTAACGAGGAAGACGAGGAAAGGGAAATGGGTCAAGAAGATTACGAAATGCCTGTTTTCGCTGTCCGCTCAGCTCCTTACGTGATTAGGAACGCACTGTTGCAAAACTTCGAGTAATTTTATTCCTGGATTAATCGCATACACATGTCAAAAGCAATATTTTCACTTTTTTCTTTGGAGATGGTTCAACAAGTTTTTCAAAAATTCAAAGAAATGTATCTTTCCTTTCATTATCCTCCCTCCTGTGTTCTTGTTGCAGCCGCATTTGTTCGTCTTGTCTTTCGTCTTGTTTCTTGCACCACTCTGAATCGTCGCTTAGCCTTTTCTCAATTGAACTCTGAATTGAGCCTAATATCTTCCGTTCTTCTTGCAAAATGTCATCTTCACGCTTTAAGAACTTCTCAAAAATTGTGTCAAGCTTATTGCCGGGTAATGTTCTTTTGTTGAGTTTGGAAGAAGGCCCTGGTTCATTTGCGAAGTCTAAGTAAATTAAAAATTTCGAATATTACACTATAGCTTGAACAATTTCTTTATAAAGAAAAACTATTTACCGTCTACAGGAGTGGGGCTACCATCAAACGAACTGAAGCTCGCACTATCTTGTAGAACTTCGTTACTGCCTTTGATTTCTATGCTGCAGTCCTTCAGTCAAGGCTGTCGCTATATTAGAAGGATTGCTCGATGGTCTCTTTCCTAAGATATTTTCCATGGCGCGATAATAAGGGAATGATTGCTCTACTTTGAAATCTCCAGCTCCGCTCCTGTTTATTTTAGTCGAAAATTCCCTATACTTAGTTTTTAAATTGTGTAGCTTTTCCTTGATTTGCGTAAGAGAACGGTCAAAACCACGCTTCTGGAGCTCTCTTTCGATTTCTTTGTATAGGTCGTCTTTCCTTGAAATCCCATCGAATTTTAGTTGCATTTCGGGTGCGCCCTAAATGTCTATCAGATAGCTCGTTTCGTGGTGACCCTAGTGGCGACCTTTGGTACGACTTTTTTCAGTCATATTGCAACCTAAATTTCCGAAATACCATTAACTCTTCTAAAATTATGATAGCCAAATAGCTAAGCACTTAAGACTTACCAACTAGATATCAGACGAAAGTAAAAGGGTAGCTTGCAACTGTTCGCTAACGTTGGTGTTAATGAACGTTTCGTTGTTCTAACTATCTCGTTTCCCTCTTTTTAAATGATGACTTTCTCCTTGAATTATTTGATTTCTTCATACAAAGAGCACGCACTCGCATAAAATTCGTAAAAATTCACGGATACAACACTTCTATCATTTTGCGTGGCTTTCTTCTGGCTGTTCGAAGTACGTCATTCTTTTATTTAACTTTCATCCGCCTTTCACCATTGGTGACAAATTATTCTAAGAAAGTAGTTAATTTTGCTTTACTTTTCCTAATCCAAACACCGGATCTGTTCGTCAATTGTAATACTCGAAAGTTAAGATTGTACAAACAGTAACATTAAAAAAGATTAATAGTAAATTACTGATGCAATTACGTAGAAATTTATAATTCGAGTAAGTTTTTTAATTAACAATTGATAATAAATTAATATATACTAATTTACTTTCATAATACCAATACGGATTATTCGTTTGAAAGTCGCGCGAAGGAGAAGCCCAAACCTTGTTCAAAATAAACCTGCTCCTTGTCGCGGTTGTCACAACCATGACATAACCACAGAAACTACCTGGTTATTCTAGTGGGACCTCTTTTATCATAACCAGAGGTTATCATGATCAAATAACCATGGTTGTTTGTCTAGTGGGACCGCACCCTAGTTCTATAAATCGTTAGGTGACTTATGCCTAGTTTACATGAACAGGGCGTCTGGAGCAAGTTAACCCAATGGGTTTACTTGATCCAAGCAACTTGGGCCAAACCGGTTTACATGTGCAAGTTGACTTATACCGACTTATACCAACTGGTTGGGCTTCCTAACGTTGTCTATATATCTATATTTAAATAGTGTCACTTAGTACCAAACAATCCCTTCGTTAAACTGAGTTTTTATAATTAATAAATTACTACGAAGCTCAACTATATTTTTTCCTCAAGAAAAACAAGCTAGTGTTTTGAAGGTGATAACCCCAACAACAATAACAAATGAAATAGACCAGCCCACCTTTCCTCTAATTGGTTGACTAAGAGTGTTTCCACTGCTAACCTAACCCTGGTGTGGTGTTAACCGTAACACGTGGGGATCCAGCACGCGTTTCCACTGCTACGTAAAACGGATATCGTGTTAAGATTAATATCGAATTTCCGAACCTATTGATCATTGATATCGTCCAGTCGGATAATATTAGGTAATATTTTGCGACAATGTTTACAAACTCGCAAATACAAAACCAACTTGTAAAAAGAGACAGTGAAATTTCAGTATCTCCCCAAATGCTTATTAAAAACTTGGTCTCTTCTGCTCCCCAGTTGATCCGTTTTCGCTTTGGGTCACTCATTAGGAATCTATGTTTGCAGTACAGAAGTTAGAAATAGTCCTCGTAAGCATTATTTATAAATACAATAGTATATTTACATTCTATATTCTGGAAAACACTTAAGTAAAAGGGTAAGGACAGCTTCATAAAAAGAGCGTTTATTTCCTATGCACGTAACCCCCTCTCAAGGCGTTGCGTAGTAGCTTCGTAACACGAAACTGAGGTGTCTAACACAGCAGCAAAAAGGGGTTAGCTGGCACGACGACTAACACGACTTGTAACACAACTTTGCCTAGTGGAAACAGTCGTGTTAACTGATTCGTGTTACTTTTGGTCCTTAATACGGGTTAACTCCGCAGTGGAAACACACTCTAAGACAACTAAGGGCAATAAGTTCAGTAGTGCTCAACTTATAAGTCCAGGCCTGTTAGTGGTCTTTGTCGGAAATGATTTAATTGTCCTGCGTTCTGTATTTGAGAGAGTGTGTGAGAGAGAGAGAGAGAGAGAGAGAGAGAGAGAGAGAGAAAGCAGTGCTCAGTTGGATTGAAGCGATGTCATTATCTATGATGGTCGACGATGTGCTGCCGGGCATGATAAAGGCAGGGTGTATTTTAACTGTTCCACTTTTGCTCTGTTAAGAAATTTTCATTCTGCCTATCTAGAAAACTTTCTAGCGTCTTTACTGATGTTACCTGCTCACTCAGAGTAGTGCTAACATTGCCTGCTTTCACTGTAAGTGACAGCGATCTGTCAGAATACAAGCAGCTGACTGAAGACACGATCCACTGTGGATAAATTAAAGCGCCACCACTTTCGCCACTACTTTTTTTAATGTATACTTGCCGTGGAAATTCGGTAGAATTTTGAGCATTTGGCCCACCAAAAACTCGGAGCTTGATGGAAATGAAACGTGACTTTTGCACGTTCCGCCTTGTAACTTTTATTACTTTGTTATGTCACAAGTAGAGATCTAGCTTTTGGTCAACAGCAGAACCCCTCCCCTTTTTTGACCCTGTTATGCAGTAACCGTCATGTATAAAACAACGGTTACTGCAGTCGCGAGCAGTGTTGCCAACCACGGTTATTTCTCGCCAAAATTGGCGACTTGTCCTCGAGACAAGTTTGTTATCGAGAAGTGTCTAAGGTGAGAGGTTGTGAAAGGTGATTACGTCGAAATTGTGAAAGCATGTTTTAATTCCTTCGTGGAAATTGTCGGCTCGAATGTTCAAAAATTAGAGTCGGTCTCAGGGCATCGCTATAGCCGAAGCTGTAAACCATTGGAAGATACTCCACGGGGCTTGAAAATTTTATCGTTAAAGGCGGATTATCGTTATGTCAGGAATCGTTATAAGCGGGCTTCATTATCATTGGATTAAATGGGGCAAAAACGGGACCGTAATATTTTCATCGTTGTAAGCGGATTATCGTTATATAAGGTATCGTTATAAGTGGACTCCACTGTATAATCAGAATGTTTTACGGGAATAAATGAATTAAACTCCCCGATAGTCATCTATTGTATACGTTAATAATTTGTATGTTTTTCGAAAAAAGGTTTTGGTAAGTTAAAAGATGCACTATTTTTGCGAAGTATTTTTGTTTTTGTTGTGTAGTTGTGTAACAATAACAGTGAAACGTGAACAAGGTGAAGAGTGGGATGGAGATGGAAAAACTCGGCGTTCAATATTGTAACAGGGCAAGTTGTAGCAGTAAGCGAAATCGAATTACGCTACGTCATATCCCGGATGGCATGTGCTCCGGATCGGAGGTGCTTAGATTGCAATACTTCCTTATAAAAACACAGACTTGTCGAAGATCTAGGTCCCCAGTCTTGGACAGTTACTTGTCATGAGTGCACTTCCAAGTCTGGCTGGTTCCACCCCCAGCTTACCCTTATTTCCCTTCTATCCTGTAACTTTTGTGTTCTAAATAAAATCCACTTCTTAGTACAATTCTGGAGTGCTATTATTTAGCACTCATGTAATGGCAATTTCCCTTTTACCACTCGGCCACGTCTTTAAAACTACGCCGTTACAGCATGTAAACACAGGATCATGCCGGCCTGTGGGAAGGAGGAGTCTACCAGCCGTGGGAGACATGGGTGTAGGTGTAGCTGGTGGGAGTAGCGTGTCGTGAGCGTAGCCATAGCGAGCCGGGGCGTAGGCATACGAGGCGGGAGCTGGCAGGTCTTGGACGGCGGGAGTGTAGTCTAGGGCTGGCAAAAACTCGACTCGACTCATTGTCTGCCTGAGTCGAGTCGAGTCTTGAGTCTGTACACCTTGAGTCGAGTCGAGTCTGAGTCTGTACCCCTTGAGTCGAGTCGAGTCTCGAGTCTGCTCACCTTGAGTCGAGTCGAGTCTGAGTCTGTACCTCTTGAGTCTAGGTGCAGAGAAAACATATACGGGTGCAGAGAAAGCACTGCAATACTCAGATAAATAACTTTCTCTGCAAAGACTCTATACATGAATAAAGCTTTCCCCTTTCTCTCCTTTCTTACTTTTTCCTGCTTTCGCTAATCTGTCGTGTTGACGGTCGAGCCTCTCCTTTTTCCGGGTTCATGCGAGTAGAGTCGAGCCCGAGTCGAGTCGAGTCCGAGTCCGGTCTCACCCGAGTCGAGTCGAGTCTGAGTCCGCTCACTCCGAGTCGAGTCGAGTCTGAGTCGGTCTCATCCGATTCGATTCGAGTCCGAGTCCGGTCTCATCCGAGTCGAGTCGAGTCTGAGCTCGACTCAACTCGACTCGAGTCGAGTCTTTTGCCAGCACTAGTGTAGACCGGATGGACCAGCGGTTCAGCAGGCAAAGCGTGGGCATATGGCGCGGCTACCACGGTGGGAGCGACAGCAGGCACAGCGGCAGCGTAAAGCGTGGTTTACATGAACAGGGCGTCTTAGGCTGCGTTTCCACTGCCAACTCAACACCGGAGTAGGGCTTGTCAACTCGCGTCCCAATAGGCGTCAGTACTACTCAATTGAGTTGAAGTTGAAATCGAATATGACTTGCAATTGAGGAGTATAAATCGTTGTATTGAACGCACTAATACAAAATAATATTAAGAAAGGAATATTGGAAACAAATACGAAGTATTTAAGCATTGTAACGTAGACTGAAAACATCTTGTAAAATGCAAAATTTCCTTTATAATGCCGCATTACACAACTTTACTTTTTACGGCTAGTTGAAAATTTACAGTAAAAACTAAATTAATGTAAAAGCTGAAAGGACAATTGTATGTGGCAATGACTTATATCTAGTATATATACAAAAATATATTTTACTTGAAATGCAATATTTATGAACGCAAATTCCCATTCGTTTGTCAACGAAACTTCCTTTTATTTACAATTCACCCACCCCCTCTGGAGTCCTGACGCGGAACATCCCTCAACTCACCTCTGCTGGCCTAGACCCCTGATCCGAAAAGTGGTTTGCAAACCCCTTACTAAACCCCCCTTTGAACTAGGGTTTGGCTAGTGGAAACACGTGAGTTTGTCAACTCAGGTTGAAATCCCACTTCAACTCGAGTTGAGTTGGCAGTGGAAACACAGCCTTAGTCAGCTTAGGCAACTAAGACCTCGCGCATGCGCTGGAAGGGTGAAAGCGCTAAGACAACTAACAGGCCTTGACTTATAAGTTCAGCACTGCTGAACTTATTGCCCTTAGTTGTCTTAGTCAACCAATCAGATGCTAGGTGGGATGGGCTGTTTCATTTGTTATTGTTGTTGCCGCTATCATCTTTAATATATTAGCTTGTTTTTTTCTTGGGGAAAAATATAGTTGAGCTTCGTGATAATTTATGAATAATAAAAAATGA
>JAHZNP010001890.1:0-13333 GCA_020615345.1 Triops cancriformis | reverse complement strand
AGTACACATCGTCAAGATTTTCTTTTTAAAATAGTTTTAGTCAATTTATAAATAGCAAATCAAATTTAAACTTTTTGTGTGTAGAAACTGCAATTTTAAACAGTCGATCGCGAAGTTCACTGTCAACCATTCAAATCCGACATTTAATTTGGAAGTTGTCACCTAGGAAATTTCAGAACACTATTTAGGTAATAAATCGGAAACTAACCGACGGATTCGAATTCAAATTTTCGCCTACAAATTAGGTAAACGGTGCTTTGGTGTACCAAATGCGATTTATATTTTCTTAGGTAACCATTATCTTATTAAAATAAATTTTCACGTTTGGTTTGAGCATTGGGTCATTCTGTAACGTGGCGATTTAACGGCCGAGGATACGAATTGAATATTACGTTTATTAAGATCGGAGAGGGGATAGTACTAGAGGGGAAGGGGTTGTTAGTAAAGGTGAACTAAGCCCAGGTAGGCCTACCCTCCTAAGAGGAAGAACCAGCCCGGACTGAGCTATTGATGGTGAGTAGAGGGGGGCATTTATACAAAGTTTACGGGTCACGGATAGTGTGAATAACAAGTGTCAGGTACAGTTGACGTGACACTTGTAGAAAACAGGACAATAAGGAAGTTATAGTAAGGGGGCACATTTTCACATCACAATTCAATACGTCGTGTCACTTTTTCGAACCCTTTCGCATTCAGACAGCCTGGGTTTTTCTCTGAGTGCGCATACGTACGTTTTTGTTCACAAACAAGCAAGACGGGTCTCTCAGTGACATGTTAACAAAATTTTGGTAATTTTTGACGTGAATATGAAGTTTCTCTTCAAAGCTGAAAGACGAACGATACCGCTGGAAATTATTGCCTTTTTATGAATTATAATTTATACAAATGTCTCAACGGTCCGGAAAGGACTAAAAACATTTGTGAAGTTTATGGTCCTAATGCCCTAAAAGAACCCGTGGTTCGGAAACGCTGTCCACTGTTTCGAAGTGGAAATTTTTATATCAAAGATGGTAACTGACCGGGTCGCCTTTAAGAGGCCGATACGGATCCAATAACGACTATGGAAGACACAAACTCATATCCAACAATTCAGGAGATATAGGATATCGTCGTGTATCACAAGAAAGCTTTGCGAACCACCTGGAATTCGCTGGATACGTGAAAAGAGCGGACGCGTGGCTCCCGCATGACCTGAGCGACAGGACCTTTAGTAGCACGTAGACGCGTGCGATTTATTGCTAAATAAAAACCAGGAGCTTCCTTTTTGAGTAAGGTGATTACGGGAGGTTAAACGTGAATTGTCTACAATAACGTAACAAGAAAAAAATCAAGAGGACCAAGGGACAGACGTCCACTAACCGTCCCTAAAGCTGTGCCCCACCGGAAGAATGTGTCACTGTGCAACTGGTGGGATTTTAACGGAGTGGTTTGTTATGAGCTATTCATAGAAGGCCAAACCATCGATGGCGACAATTGCTGCGAGGATTTTGGAGTTTGAAAGATTCCATTGCTCAAAAGCGTCCGGAATTTGCCAACGCAAGGGGCGAAACCTTTCACTACGACAAGGCCCGGCGACACACATTTTCACGGACCTGATACAAACTGTTGGAATTTTTCCGAAATGTTCTAGCAGCACTTTTCTTAGACACTGACATTGGTCTATAAGACTACGGTCTTTTCCGTTCTCTTTAAAGTTCTCTTCATGAAAAAAAATCGCAAATCTGGAGGCCATAATAAAGCACCTCGATCAGGTTTTTGCACAAAAACAAAAGATGTTCTTGGAGAAGTGAATCTTTGAAAATAGACCTTACATTTTTTAAAAAAATTCGTTACGTACAGAGAAATTCATTGTCAAATTTTTGCTTGAAAAATGACATTAAGTGAATGACCCAATACTTTACCAAGGCGTTGATTTCCTTATATCTGACGTTCACTAGCTCAATTTTGACCAAATTGCCCTGTGTCCAAACTGTTCTCTAATCTAGTGACCACTCATTTTAATAAGAGGAATTGATGTAGTTTCCGAGTTTTGCCTTGTATAATTATATTAAATCTTTTACGTTTTTAATTACAAAAGGCGCAGAATTTGCTTTAAACAGCACACTAGGAGCAGAAGCCATGTTGAAGATGATTACGCAACAGGTAGAGCTCTAGATTCCGGCACCAGATTGATGAGCTTATTGCTAGATTCCGCCAAATCAGATAGCGATACGCGTCCTCGCTGTTTTACAAACCGAGCGACAGCTTCTAGTTCGGCTTGTGAAACATAAATAAACTTGCCACGGTCATCTATGACACCTGTTAAGCGTCCCTCGGCTACTAATTGCTGTAATCTATCAATAGCGTCTTGAGTTTTTAAACGGAAGCGAGCTGCCAGATCTTCAAGAAGAACAATTTTGGAATCCTGTACGAAAATAAGCAAAAAGTTAGCTAGCTGCTACAGACAACAATCAGGGTACCTGGACGAACTGAATGAATTGCTGTAAACTGTTTCCCTCCTGATCTTCTGACTCTGCTTCATCGAAACCTTCCTCTTCTACTGTAAAAGCTGCTTTGAGAGCAAGGTATGCGTCAAGATCTTTCTTCTCCTTTTCTTCCTTAGCTTTTCGTTCAGCCTCTTCTTGCCGAAGTTCTTCTGCTTTCTCCTCCTCCTCTTTCTTACGCCTCTCTTCTTCTAATTTGGCTTGTCTGGCTTTCCTTTCTTCGCGTTCGCGCTCTTCAGCCTTTAAAGTACAGAAGTATTAACTGCGAAAGCGTTATTACAGAATTTGGTGTGCTCACCTCTCTCATCGCTTTCTTCTCAGCTTTGGCCTCCAACTTGGCCAGCTTTTTCTTGCCCACTTTACCATCTGGTAATTCTATCCCAACTCTTTCTGATGCTTCTTCTTCGGAATCTCGTTCTTCATCATCTTGGACAGCTGCTGGTCTTGCTTGCCCTACGTCATACATCTGCATTAAAGACAGGTACAGGCTAGGTCGTAAGTTTACCTTGGACACCCCTCTGTCGTACTCCTCTTCCGCCGATTACCCGTCGTGCAACATGTATTTCTTCACGGGCAGGGACGTCAGCCTGAACGTTTTCGGCCTGGTTTTGTGGGCTTAAATTATTTTTCAAGTATATTAAAATTAGAATTATCACAGACAAAGTCCCTGCTGCAAGACTAAGAACTATCGTATTGTCCATGGTAGCAAGATTCCTTTCTCACACTGGAACTCCACGCAACAACAAACCGCATTTCCATCGAATCCTAGCGGTTCTAACCCGCACAACCAGTCACTGCCTCTATTACAGATGCTCGAAGTAAACGAGCATGGAAAGTTGCAAGAGAGTATCCGTCCGTGACTTTGTACAGTACGTTGCTACGCTGACAGCGCAGGGAATGTTTGTGTACCCGTTTATTGTGAACAGGGCTGCATGCTTGTGTTTGCGGACAGAGACGACTGAGTTGTCATCAAGTAGTGGCACACAATTTAACCGAAAAAAATGTATCATCTTTTGTACGGGCTTTACAAGCATGTTTTCCAAAAGGACGAGTACTATGTACTTATATTAGGCTTGGACAATGCCGGGAAAACCGTAAGCTAATTTGTTAATTTCGTTTTAACTAGTGAAATGCATTTTGTACTTTTGAAGACCTATTTGGAAGCGGCTAAAACACACTTCACCAAAAACTATAAAGCTTTGAATCCGAATAAAATTACCTCCACCGTCGGGCTAAATATTGGCAAGGTGGATGCCGATGGCGTGAGGCTAAATTTTTGGGATTTGGGTGGACAAGAAGAATTACAGTCTCTCTGGCACAAGGTATTTTACCTTAATATATTAGTCCATAATTTCACTGTCGAATAAATGATTGTTTGACTCTAGTATTACGCTGAATCTCATGGAATTATTTATGTGGTCGACGCTTTCGATAGGGAAAGAATTTCAGAGTCGAAAGAAGCGTTTGGTAATTTAAGTTCTGCTCCAAATTAATTGTTTTTAAATGTTCTCTTTGGTAGACAAAATGATTGGTAGTGAAGCATTGACTGGCGTACCTTTACTAGTCCTAGCTAATAAGCAAGATCTTCCAGATTGTATGGGCGTACGGGAGGTCAAGCCCATTTTTAACCAAAGTGCAAATTTGATTGGACGTAGGGATTGCATGGTTATGCCAGTTTCTGCCTTAACAGGGTAAATTTCGTAAAAATAAATCCCGTTTTATGTCTTTCACCTTAGTACGAAGGCTAATAGCTCATAACTTATTATTAACAGTATTTTGGCATTATTAGCATTAGCAATTTGCTCGTTGTTATCTATCAATACTAGGCATTATAATTAAAGTAACATAGTACCTTAATTATTGAGTTGTTTATCTAGCAAAATAGTGAAGTTGATAGCGGAGTTATTCGCTAAATTTACAGTCGTTGCATTACTGTGAAACTAAAGTGGTCTTCATAGGGACGGCATTGATGAAGGAATCCATTGGCTAGTTCAGTGCATAAAACGCAACAAACCCATCCGTCCGCCTAAAAACCAAGACGATGATTCATGACAGATCAATTCCCTACATTCCTACAAGCGTGTTTTTTTCCCCGAAAAACCTTTTATTATTGAACGTGTACGATTATAAAAACATATAATTTTTGCGAAATGCACTCGCAGTAAATTTTTAGTAAACCTTGCTAACGCTCTCAGCTTCGTCGGAATCTGTTCCGTCCGGAAGATCAGGCGAACGACTGACATTGGTCCCTGTACCAGAATGCGAGCTTTGTGCCGAGTCGGGTCTTTCGAAGCCTTTCTTACTTTGACTTTGCCGTGCTTTAGCTCTTGTTTCAATTCGAATTTCATCCTCGTCCAACGCGACATCCGATTCATCATCGTCAGGCAAAACTTGCTCTTCGTCACCGCTTTCGTCGCTGTCCTGTCGACTGCCCTGCGATAAAATTTCCTTCCCTGTCAAGTCTTTGTTGCGCAAATTGGCTACAAGGCACGCGGACGCGCACTGGTTCTTGGCATAAGCGGCTTGGATTCGATAGACAAAGGTTTCTAGTGTTTTCTTAACCCCAGGTACTTGCGTAGCAGTCAGCGCGTCTGAGTTTAACTAAAATTAAATGAATTACAGTCACAATTTGGGACGAACCGGACACTTAAAAATTAAATCAAATACCTTTGTATCGTTACAAATTCGGTGCAAAACGCGCGTAGAAGTCTGTAAAGATTTTATCAAGCGAGTACTTGCTTCTGTTTTCGTTCGCAACAGTTGATCCAATCCCGGCATGGCGCATTTCGTGAAAAGGTCAACGAACATCTTGGCGTACTAAAGGACAACATTTAACAAAACTCTATTTTATATTAGCGCACTTTTGAAGCAAATGTCTGAAATATATTCGAAGCGAGCATATTTGATAAGCAAGTTTGAAAATACGTACTTTAAGGCAGATAGCAAAAATGCTGCGCCTGCTCCGTACATGGACCACGCCTACTAAGTCTGATAATACATCAACGGCTTCTTGCCAAGTTTGAAGCCATTCATCTGGTCCCAACTGAGATCCAGAAGGCATATCCAGCTGCAGCCTTTTTTTGCTTCCAAGGGCTTGGACATCATTTACCAGCGCCCAAAACATGCACCGGTAATAAGTGTTGGACGAAATTCTAAGGAATGACGAACAGTCACAGCATTTATACGCAGAAGTTTACTTCAAGGAATTTTTACTTGGATAGTGTGCAGTATTTGTCTGAAGTTGCTTCTCCTGTTCTAGATAACGCAACAGATTTCAGCTCGGCGGCTACATCTTTAATTGTTGGCTTGGGATCTTCCACGTAAGCAAAATAAATTTTGAGTAGCTGCTCCACTCCAGGATTGGTCCCCGTTCCTGGGATGAAACCAACCCACTGGCGTTTTAGAAACGCAATTACACAGTCCACTGAAAACCATTTTTCAAACTTCAATTGCTTTTGCTCTTGAAGAATTTAGTAACGATTACCTAATAGCTGTCGTGTAGGCAAGTGGAATGGGTTGAGTTTAACCACAGCTTCTAAACAAGTTATGAACTGGATTCCTATTGCAAAATCCGGTAGAACGTCTTGAAAGCTCAACAAAAAATCCACGGCTAGTTGGTTCAAATCTTCGCGACTACTATCAGCTGACACAGATACATCCATACGCCGAGCCAACCCAGCTAATGCTCCTAAATTTACGCTTTAAAGGTTCTTGTCTTTTCTTAAAAGAAATAGGTAAAACTGGGATATATCTCGAATCTACATTACCTTTTAACAAGTGTGGATTCTGTGAATCTCGGAATCCGTTCCAACTTAATATCCTTGTTAAAGCCTGCAGGATAAGCCTGCAGTTTTGGGCCAGTACTGGTGATTCATCGGTTGTCCTATCTTCGTCGTTTAATACATCCTATAACAAGAACGTTTTTGAATGTTTTGTAGACGTCTTACATTGACGCGAAAAAATATGCGTAAGTTGAATATGAAAAAGAATACCAACACGAAAAGTGGTTACTTTGAAATATTTGAAGAGAAGTTCCAGATGTTCACAAAGTTTGGGAACATAGCAGCAGCACTTTTCGACGTAGACTTCAAAAACGACTTGGTCCAAAAACGCAAATTCTGCATCGTCGGCGTCACTTTTCTTAGCTCCTAACAGAAAACGCCTCTTTGGCGCACCAACAACGAACCGACGTTCAACTTTCGCCACATAATCTTCTAAAAGCCAATGCATCTGGTCAGGATCAATAGGACTTTTCTAAAAATGAAGATTACAATCAATAGCGGAAAGCCATTACGAAAATAAAAACACATTGAGTACAATGCTGTCTTCGTTGTCATCTTCGGGTCTCAGTTTCAAAGGACGCGTCAATAACACGCAAACGTCCAGATCGACTTCTCGGAATAATTTTCTCAGAAGCTTCCAGTTCAAAATCTTTACATCGGGCTTCACGATATCCGCCGCCTGATCCGCCTCTTGTAATGCTGAGGTTCCACAAGTTGCCACCATAGTCTGACTAACAGTGGCCAGCGACATTGAGGGCTGAGTGTCCGTTGCTTTCTTTTCCCCACCTTTCTTTCCTTTCCTGGATTTATAATGCAATGCAAAATTCAAATACAGTACTCCTAGAAGTCACAGCCTCACTTCCTAGCAGATTTCTTCTTAACTTGCTTCTTAGTGGACAGTAACCACAATTTCTCCACTTGTGCATCCACAGTGCCAAAATATTTGGATAAAGGTGGGATAAACGAGCCCTGGTGCTGGAGACATTCGAACAGCTTCTTTCGGAGTCCAACAACGTGAGCTAATCTCTTAGAAACCTACCCAAACCAAATAAAAGAAAGAAGAAATAATATATAGTAAAGTTGTAGTTCCCTGACATAAGTACTGATGTTACTTTCAAAGAGATATCGGTCTCCTTTTGCATCACGAATCCACCGATGAGCTCAATGAACCAACTGATGACGTAAATAACGGAAACAACAACAACAGTCTTTTCCTGCTCCTCGAGAACTATAAAGCGCTCTGGTTCTAGCAGTTCAAGGGCGGGGCAAAGTACCGGAGCACCCAATAAGGCATCAATCGCGTCTAAATTCCCGTCCGTCGCTTCGGTGACAAAGCGCAGTAAACGAAACATAGAACATAAGGCTCGGATGCTGGGGAACAGGAGACAATACACTGATTTAATGCAATTTTAATGCAAATGATGTACGAAATAGCTGAAACAAGTAACAATAGATTTATATTATGTTACAAGTGCGATTCTTGCGAAGTAGCACTCGCAGTCGCCGTGCGGGCAACCAGTGGTCCTATATTGATGACAATGTTGGCGGGTTCCTGTAACTCCACTTCCAATTCTGTTGTAAACTTGAGGTCGGCCCTATGTAATTCAGCAATGGATTAGAAACAGAGTAATGTGCTTTAAATCAACCTACAAGGTCAGAGTCTCATTCTCAGGCGCTCTATCAGTAATGTAAAGAGTCTCGAAACGACAGGCTAACTGGTCTTTCAGGTATTCCACCATCTGCAAGTGGAAATCGCCATTGAATGCCGCATAGGTCAGCTCATCCATAAGCAACTCATAAGCTTCCGGAAACTGTTCTGTCGTTTTGAACAAAATCTCTAAAGAAAGTAAAACAGTCATAGGAGCATAAGTTTTCTCAATAACGTCAAATTAAACTAACTTGCTTACCCAAAAGTTCTAGTGGTTTTTTCAAGGCTCTGCGAGTCAGGTCATCTGCGCTGTTAATGTCTGTTTCCCTTCTATCGTTATCTCCACTAAATTGCAAGTTTATCGTAGGACTGGCCATGGCTCTTAAGGAAGCCACGCCTCCTAAAACACCGAACCGCTTATACTGGATTTTTGCTTGATACAATTGCTTGGTGATGGTGACCTGCAAGGATTGGACCACCGCAGCAGAATTCCTGTCTTCTTGGCCGTTTTCATCGTATGCGAGGACTGCTAAGATTTCCATAATCTTCCTAGCTTGTAACAGCGTAACGTAGTCCAACAAATCCAACAAGTTGACTAGTAACATTCCGCAATGGCACATGGCTCTGCGATGCCCTTTAGCCAAATCGTACAAAATTCCTAAGGCTACCGAAGCACAATTGCCATTGTCACTTCCCGTTTTGCCTACATGTTCCATCAGAGCAGTCACGACCTCAATTCGACCAATTCCCAAACAGCTTAGGTACAGCGTTCTGCAAATAAACATGATTACGGAACTCGAAGGTGACAATATCCATTGGCGAAGTAATATTACTTGTACAAAACACTTCCGAAGGCCGAAATCACTGGTTCTGGCGACTGGAGCAAAGTATCGGCCAACGGAATGATGCGCGTAACGTGTTGACGCCAAATGGGAGCCAACACTTCGTTTGTAGATTGAAGAATATTCTCATTTAAGTTCCCTGTCCTCAGCATATTTCTCAAAAGGCTTTCGACGACCCTTTTCTTTCCCGTAATACCATGAAGTAATACCAAAACCACTAAATCGATTGCGTTGACTTTTTCGTCGTCCTCTTTTATGGCCTAAAGTCAACAATATTTTTCATCATTGGGAAAATTGCTCTTCATTTGAAAAGGAATCTTAAAACACACAACTTAACTAAATGTTTATCTGGTTTAGGTGTAACTCGCGTTGGGTTTAATTGTCACAGTTCTAATATTTGTAATTTATTTACTTTCATCCAGGCGATGTTCAACTCTTTCTTATTCCGTAGCAAAGTAAAAAGGTTGTCCACTACCAGTAATACAAGGTCGGCATCGCTTTGGATTTGAGTTGCTGGAAGGCCGCTCTTCATTGGCTGAAGTAATGTCTGATTCGTTATTAACGCAGAATTTAAGCTTTCCCTTAAGCTATTCACCACCTAAACTCCACTAAATTAATCCACGCTTTCAATTCGTTTCAATTCACATACTTCATCAGATTCGTGTGCAGGAAGATCCGAAAGTAAAAATTTCAGCAATGCCGACAAGTCGCCAAGGGGGGTGGCTGTTACTTTATCAAGTACGTTCATGCGCAATTTTGAGGCTTCCATGGGTGGAATTTCCAAGTTTTCCATAGTATCCAACAGCGACGCAAATAATTCCGGCTTAGAATCGAGCATTTCACTGAAAAGGATAAAAAAATAATATTGCTCGACAATAAAAAATTACGCTTAACGGCAATATAAACGGATTACCAAAGCGCAAAAACGATTTCCATGCAACTTTCATCTACCACAATTCCTGGCAATGCGGTAATGATATCGCGTTGGGCCTAAATTTAAGAAGAAAACCAGTAGGAGAGGAGGGTTGATGGCACAAATAATTACTAGAATTAGCGTCAACAATAATAAATGAACTACTAAAAACATACCCAAGTAGGAACGCGTTTAAGAACATTTAGGATTTTCTCGGTAAACAATTTAGGTTCTTCAACTTCGTTTAAGCAGCTAAGCTGCGATAATATCATTCTAGGCAAATCCGCGTCACGATGAGTGAAGCTGCATGCGGTATTTGTGGAAAAAGGGAAACAATTAACTTACGATTTTTTAAGTGAAAGGAAAATAATACCCAGGGTCGTTCACGAGCTCTACGAATCGGTCAAGTAAGTAATTCATGAATCTGGACTGGAACTGCTTGACATGAAGCAAAAGACGAACCAAACTGTCCTGTTCCGCATTTCTGGCGGGACAGCCCGGTGCCGTGACTGTTGGCAGCATGGCATTATGGAATAAATTTTTATCCATCAAAGCTTCCTTTGTGTCTTCCAAGAAATCCTTCAAATTCAGTTCTGGGTTAAAACCACGGTTTAACTGCGAAATAAGTCTTTTTTGAAAGACAGCTTGATCCACTCCTGGAAATACAAAATGAATAATACCGTTCCTATTAACTATAACTTTTATGGTTTATAACTGCATAAGTTATCCAAATTTATTATTACAGTAGTTATAAGTAATTTTTATTTGCCGGCTTATTTTTTAAAAGATTACTTAGTTCATTTCGACTATTGGTGTTGAGGTAAAAACCGCACTCCTGGCACAGCTCCGCGAAAGAAACAGGCTTTAAGTTGGCGAATACGTTGTCCGAATCCGAATTACGGTTTCCTGAACTAACCCCAGGCACCGTCGTAAAAGACGATGATAATCTGGGGCGCTTAGGCTCCGGCTCAACGAAGTTGAAACCGGGAATCGGCGTACTGCTCATGACAGGTGCTCCGTGGTCTTCCATGAGAGTGGTTTGTAGTCCTTGTAACACTGCAGGTTGCTGATAAACTTCCGATCTATCACTAGACCGGATGAATGAAATGTCACGTTCTTTCTCGTTACGAGAGGCATTTCGGCTATTTTGAGAGGGTGCTAAGAACTCGTCATCTTCTTCTTCAAGCACTTGCGCGTCAATTTTAGCTACATTCCGAAGGTCCTGCGAGGAGCGTTGGCTAGTAATCAAGGTGTTTTCCTCACGGGCTTTAGCACTAGTTGAAGGTAGATTACTGTCTACTGCCCCAGTTGGCTTTTCGACTAGAGTAGACGGCAAACTGGAAGTTGCTTTGGATACATCTCCTTTGGTACTGGCCAACTGCGGAGATCGGAACTGTGTTTGCTTTTTGTTCTTTGATAGGCCAAACCTGAATGACATTATGCAGCAGCCTACTTTTTATTAAGTCACACTAGAATCTTGTCAATCAAGAACTTTGGCACATTACAATCGGTTAAAGTATAGCTGGCTAATTCACCCGCCCTTTTAAAGTAAGCAAACAAGATACTATCGGCACCTAGTGAAAATGGACAGACTTACAGAGTTTCAATCTGGGTAATAATACGAATGCCAGCAATAGATGGCTCAGTCGACTTAAAACCGAAAAACTACGAATTGCGCTGGCTTGCTAACATTCGAATTGTAGCCGAGTCGGGCCGTAATCAGGCAGCCCATAGATAAAAGCGTAATGTAGCGTTATGCACTAAGAATTGTCGAATCCGTGTTGTAAGGGAAAACCTCTTGTA
Source organism: Triops cancriformis (assembly GCA_020615345.1). Classification (NCBI taxonomy): domain Eukaryota; kingdom Metazoa; phylum Arthropoda; class Branchiopoda; order Notostraca; family Triopsidae; genus Triops; species Triops cancriformis. The sequence goes on along the minus strand of JAHZNP010001890.1, from coordinate 1,862 downwards.
AGAGAGTGACACTTTAGATAAAACCGCACTAAATGGCAGATCACATTTAGGAAAATTCGCATTTAAAATAATGCACGAGTAAATGAAGTAATATTTTTAGATGTTCTTACATAGTTTTGAACTCTTTTTTATAAAAAATTGTTTTATAAATCTTTTTATCTATGTAGTTTACTAAGTTAGGGGCCGTCCACAAATGGCGCCACCCGGGACGAGGGTGGGGGGGTTCAATAAAAGATGACGCGAGATGACGAGAGGGTGGGAGGGGGTTGGCAAGAAAGTGACGCCATCCTATAACTCTAAACTTAACCGGTGATTTTGTGCAAATCAATTTTTCGTATTACGTAAAATATTAAATAACAAAAAAATAATGAGGAAATCTTGTGTAATCAGGCCCGTATCCAGGATTTTGGTTCGGGGCGGGGGGGGGGGGTTACAGCCCTGTACCACACCAAAATTCTTTTTTTTTTTGGGGGGGGTAGTAGTTGGTTAAAGTTAATAAAAATCTTTGTAACGCAAACAAAAGAGGAAGACAGTAATACTATATTTCTAACATAACGTATACAATCTAATTACTGTGACTTCAATATATGTGAAGAACATAATGTATACAGTATTGATATCACATCGACGTTTAGCCTGCCCCTCTAACAAGTCTGTGTCCACCGTACGAAGCGAAAGTTCGTTCGGTTTCATCAAAGTTGCAATGTCTTTGGGGTGTTTCCCACCGCTACTAGTTGGAGGAGTCGACATTAGTGGCACTAAATTTAAATAAGATTAACGACTTGAAACTATGAATAGCTAATAAATTTTGAATTTTATATTTTTAATAAAATATAATTAGAATATATTGGGTTGGTCAGTAAGCGCGAACCGACTTTTACCCCAAATTTGAAATTTAATTTCTCTGTGCGTACCGAAGTTTCGTCAACGGTGTATGCACCGTTTTGTTTGGTGACTTTAGCCCAAAGGTTGGGTGGACCACATATTCCATTCTCGAAGAACGTCTTCTATTTTTGTGAAAAAACTGATCGATGGGTTTTTTTATGGCCTCCAGATTTGCGATTTTTTTCAAGAAGAAATTTTGTTGAGAGCGAAAAAGATTGCAGTCTTATGAAGTAATGTAAGGACTGTAATGTGGTTGCTATTAGAACATCCCAGAAAATGTATCCTAATTTTCATTCTGAAATAACTAGCACGCAATATATTGCTTAGGTAGTGCGGAAGCTGCATAATAAACTTAGGAAACTAAAACTAGTTTAATTTTTGTGCCTAAAAAAAGTTATGAAGCTCTTCAATATTTAAAGGACTATTTACATAGTAAAATTTTTAATAATTTGTGCTATTTATTGATCTACTTTTCTCATAGGCAAATGATTTTGAAAATAAGTAAGAGTTAGTTCACAATATCAATATCGGAAACACAAATGAAGTAATTTTCGGAAATTAATGTCAACTACAAAGCTTTTTTATCATTAAAAGAAGTTTTAAAGTATAAAGCAGACGGTAATCTATTTTCTATTTTTTTCGTAAGGAAATAATGAAGAATACATGTAGAAGCGAGTTATTAAAATCAATTTGTGAAACTAAAATAGATTAATTTCCGATATTAATTAAGCTACAAGGCTATCTACAATACATAACTGGAAAGACTAACTCACAAAATGAAATCGAGCCGGCGATTTTTCTTTGCCGCGAAAACTCTAGAACTTGTTCAGGATTAACCTCAATTTCCCTATGAATTGAAAGGAGAGCTAGGCCTGTGAATCTTTCTTCATCCATTGTGCTCCTTAACCAGGTTTTTAGCCTTTTTAAACTCGAGAAGCTCCTTTCAGCTGTCGCAGTGCTAACTGGCCATGTTGCGA
>JAHZNP010001888.1:0-13339 GCA_020615345.1 Triops cancriformis | reverse complement strand
GCAAGAGGGGACCAGGGCAAAAAGATGCCTTTTGCCGAGCAGGTCTGCCCAAGGCTAGGAAGCGTTAAGAGATCGAGGAGCATCGAGTTTTGCTGGGAGAATTGTTCTGCATGCTAGGCAGCAAAGGGGGAGAGGGGGTGGAGGGGAGGGAGCATGGCAAAAAGATGCCTTTTGCGGAGCAAATAGCCCGGGGCTGGCAAGGTTCAAGAGCAGCAGCTTGGGAAAACAGGAGGAATACCCTTACCGGTATGCGCCGAACTCAATGCTAAGATGTGTACAGTACTCGTCGAAAATAAAAATGACCCAAACCTACGTATCTGTGCTATCTCCGCGGTGAAGCAACAAGGGAACTTAACATTGCGGAAGTCTTGCCGTGAGTAAAAAGGTATTTGCGTGGCAGGATGATAGGGCAACATTCACGCACCTAATGTGGCGTTGGCATATAAAAATGTTTGCTGGGGTTGTTTTTCAGGAGTACTGCAACTATGAAAGATGTTGAACTCTTGTTTGCTACCCTGTAAGTTAATATCGCAAAGAAAATGAGTGTCTTCTGAGGGAAAATGCTGCATTTCGTAGGACATTCAAATACAAAACTAAAAAATACTGATTTTTTAAGCATACTAAACCCTCGAGAGTAACGAAAACAATTAAAACGTCCCCAATGACAGCACTTGCCGAAAGAGACACAACTCCGCGAATGATCCGGATGCCTAAGCAATAAGGCACAATTAATGGAAAATTATAAACACTTTGTGTGCAAAAGAGAGGAGTTTTTACTTTACACAAACAAAAAACACGGTCACAATCCGACAGGACGTCTTAAAAGGGCATAATTTGATAACAATGATGTTAAAGAAAAACGAAGCTTTATGAATCATATGTACATTCCACAATAATTTATTTTGATTACTAATTAAAGTTGCTGACGTATCCTGACCACCTTATCTATAGTAAGTGCATCTCTTCAGAGCAGATTTCAAGCATGGATTGACAGAACTCCAAGTGAGAGCACTTTCTTCAAGTGAAAAGTTTCTTTTTTAGGCTGCGGTCCCACTAGCCGAATAACCATAGTTATTATAACCTTTTCTTTGAAAACCGCTGTCCCAGGAATAGGAAAAGTGAGAGATTTCCAAGGAAAAGGTTATAATAACCATGGTTATTCGGCTAGTGGGACCACAGCCTTAGACATGATAAAAATACTTTTTACTTTGACAGCAATTTATGCGTAATAGATCTTACGGTGAATAACTAGCCAAGATTTCTAACAAATAATAGCAAACGACAACCTATTATGATGGTTATTTTTGGGACCAATGGCCAATATTGTTATTGAGACCATGGGTATTTCTCACTCCAAATTACGAGTGTTCTTTCTTTTTTTTTTAGGGATGAAGCACTAATCTGGTTGCGAGTATCTACACATCTTAAATTAAGTTTCGACTCTAAAATACGCGGATTTAGGAGTTGCATATACCATTTAAAGGACAACACCCCATCAATAATGTTCAGCAGGGAAAAGAGCCCGAATCTACCTTAGGCTGCGGTCCCACTGGCCGAATAACCATGGTTATTATAACCTTTTCCTTGGAAATCGCTCACTTTTCCTATTCCTGGGACAGCAATTTCCAAAGAAAAGGTTATAATAACCACGGTTATTCGGCTAGTGGGACCGCAGCCTTACACGATTTTTCGTATTATTTCCTATTACTGTATTAAATGGTAAACTTTTCTTACGATGTAAGAATAACGATTCCCTACGACACATTTGAACTACGCCAAGAAAAGGTATTTTGCAGAAAGAGCGCTACCATCTTGAGAAGCACGAGGACCAAGTGTACCAGTTAGATGCAACATACAAGCTCGGCTCGTGTAACTTAAGTGACGCTTTAAGCTTTAAGACACGATCGTATATCGATACAATTTAAAACGATACACGTAGTCTATTTTTTTAATTATGTTGTGACAAGTGGGTTTTTCACCTTGTCAACGGAGTCATGGAAAAACACACGTTTGTTCGGTAGGACACTTTGTATTAATATTTGCTCACGTACAAGTTAGGTGTTTGCACTAACAAGACGACGAGTGGTAAGGTGACAATCGGAGGACTGCCCCCGGCCCGGTCGGTTGGTCATCTTTTATGCAGCGGTGGCCTAGGCTTCCCGGTTGCGTGTTGTTTACGGCTTTCTGGACGGCGGATGACCTATAGCCGGGTTAGGGGATTCGTGTCCTTGTTGACGCCATAAACTGTACCATCGTGGGTTAGTTTTGGGATTAATAAAGCAATAACTTAACGTGCGATAAGTCACGCTTTTTGGTCTTAGGACAACGGGAAAACTTTGTCGGCATCGGCACACAAGAGAACCTCTTGGCACGATGTGCTTTCCGCCTTTTTCCCGTTTGTCCTAAGGCTTAAATCTTTTGGTTAGTTACGGGCTATTCAATTGACAGTGTTAATTGTGTTAATTTGTTATTACTATTCACGCCGTTACAATATGGCTACACTTTCGAGACTACTATTAACGCAACATAATAAAGATAACATATCCGTTCAAAGGACCACCTTAAAATTCTAAATGTAGATAAGCTCCTTTGAATAATAAGGTGAGCCACAATTTCAGACTAAAAGAAGTCTATTTGTCAACCTATTGGAAGCTTTCAAAAATCTGACAATGACCATCGAATTCAGATATAACGTCCAAGTTTTACCAGAGTAAGTATACTGTGGCGATTACATTTATGTGTGTAATGCACGTTATTACGACAATTTGATAAATTATGCACGGCGTTACACTAGAACGGTAACATTCTAACAAGTCAAAAGGGATTTTACCATACGAAATCCGTCGTAAACCCAATTAAATAAAGTCACAGAAGGTACAAAGTGGTTATGACCATACCACAATGAGTTGACATATGCTATAAGTGCAAATTAATTATTTTTATCTCACATTCGCGAATATACACTGAAAGACACAGAACCTCTCCACAAGACAATGTGAGTAACTGATGCCATGTGAGAAACCGATCGCTCTTAAATTTCCCAAGCAGCGCCTCCAGTGGCCAAAGCCGGAAAGGCATGACGTCACTTGCTCCGCAAAAGGCATCTTTTATAGCGATTTCCACTGGCAACTCAGGTGCGCACCCAGTTTTTGAAACACAGCGATACAGTGTGTCTGAAAAACTGAAGTTTTTGAAACACTTATATTGCTGTTTCAAAAACTGGGTGCACAGCCGGTGCGAACCAGTCATGCCAGTGGAAATCGCTATTTGCCTCTTCAAATGCAGAGTAAACAATCATAGTTCTATAACACCACTTTTAGCTATAATTTCTCCGCTCAAAGTACGCCAAGTTGTAACGAAGATGAAGTTCACCCTACTAGCCATTCGACAGTAAGTAGACTTTGTTCTGTATGTTTACTTTGCCTTGCAGACAAGGTAAGTCGATGGTCATAATTCCCTGGGACAGACATCAAACAACTGTGACAAGGGCTGTACCAAATGTTTCCAATCCTTTGCATACTTTCCATGAGTGTTTCACTAAGATTCGCCTTTTCTCTGATTTTGTAGTGGAGAAACACTCCATAACAAAGAAAGCATTGTCCAAGGCCAACTAGACGTCCCTTTGTCCCCGACCGGTGAACAACAAGCTGCCCGTCTCGGCCAAGTGTTTCGCCAATATGAAATCAACCATCTTTGGAGTAGCGATTTGCAACGGGCTCTTAGTACGACGAAAATAGCATTGAAAGCTTCTGGAAAAGATTACACCATCGATATCAACCCACTGCTCAGAGAACGGGTACATTATCTCCTAGACTTCCCAAAGTCCTTTGATTTTTGCTGAGTCGTCCGCGTAAGTGGAGACCCCTTCTGAAGTTTCCGTTATACAATCTAACGGTCGCCGAAGCCCAGTCACCAAGCAAAACAAAGTCCCAAGTCGCGAAAATCGAAGGGCGTCATTGTTAAAGAAAACGTAATTGAAAATGTCCTTTGGTTATAGTTTTTCGGAGAAGCGCAGGGTAAGCCTATGGCTGACGTACGTAGGCAAGCCGCTGAAGAGGGCCAAACGCTACCTCAATTCACGCCCGCGGGCGCCGAAACGCCCCTACAGTTCAGGAACCGAGTAACCACCTTCTTCCAGGTACGACAATCATTTCCTTCCCGAGAAACTCTAAACGTGCCTTTTTTCTGTCTTAGCAACTTTGTGAACTCTACCAGCAAGCACCAGTCAGCAACGGATCATTGAATAACGGTGAAACTTCCGACAACGGCCCGACTCTAGCTATTGTCTGTCACGGTGGCTGGCTCCGGGAGTTTTTCACCTATTTGGTGCAAGATTTACAGTGTGTCGTCCCTGGCGGGATCACCGAAGTGACTCGCATCACGCCCAACACCGCCGTTGCCAAGTTTATTATCAGCCTGGCCGCTAGTCCGACGGTGGTCTGTCAGGCGCTGCATGACACAACGCATTTAAGCCAAGACTTGTTCAGCGCCAGTGGCGCGCTCTAGAGCATGTACTCTATAGAAATACAGTGCAAATTACCGTGTATTTCAGCCGTTGTTCCACGAGCTCGGATGTAAAAGACGTGAAAAGAGCGGGGATTCTAGCACATCCGTTTCTTTAGCGTATACAAAGCTAGGTTTTATCTGACTTCCGTAGGGTTCGGATTTTACTCTCCGATGTTACAATTTCCGCGCTTGGAGAATGTTCTGCTCTTCCTCTTCTCGCTGCAAACTTATTTCTGAATGAAGCGCTGACACAAAGGTTTGAAACTCCGACACGACGCGGTTATTTTCTTCCCAAATGACTTGTTTAAACCTTCCGAGCGCTCCGGCTGTTAGATTCGCAACCAAAGTAGGGACAATAAACACCAAAAGGAGACAGGAAGAAATTGTTCGTTAGTAAATACTTCTAGGTTAGGAGCTTGAAGAAAATTACGCAATTTCGGTGGGTAAGAGATGTGGGAGTTGTACTGGTTGGCAACCAAGAGGAAACGATTCTCCGGAAGATCGTTATGGAAATGTTCGTAGAATATATCCAAACTTTCGTTGACGGGATTTTGGTCTTTTTGAATGTTGCTTAATGGACAATAAACGAAAACAACTGCGTGAGCGTCCCTATTTACTGCTGGCCAACAAGACCTGAAACTGTGAACGAGAATATTACGATAGGATAGGATTACGATAGAATATGTTCAAAGTATGAAGGCTTACCGTTCGTCACCGCTGCAATCCCATATCTGCAGTTCTATGGGCCCTTTACTGGCACTGTTCTTACCATTCTGGAGTTGCATTTCCAGGACACGGCAACCGTGCGTTGGGCGATAGGAACTGGTGCCGGGATTTTCTTTGGCGTCCGCCAACATGTTAGCTAAATATGATTTGCCGCTCTGCAGTCATTCCAAACCATTGTGATCAGAAAAAGGGAAATTCTTATGATGTCAGTATATTCAGAGGTGACTTACTTGCACTGGTCCTACGAATACAACTTTAAGGGGAGTAAAACTCATTTTCGTATTGTACAGATGCCCGAAACGTTCACAACTTGTGGATCCCGCTGTTGTGGGAAGCAAGCCGCCGTTACTATAGCAACGCAAGCACTAGACGGAATTAACATGGTTACGAGTCGAGCAAACCTAAAAATTCATCCAACATTGACCACTTGAAGAGCGGAATAAGATGGAGCTGTCACAAAACGCGCTATGCAGCGATGCCTAAACCACGCGAAAAGTGGATTCTTGTATTCGTACCTCAACATTGCACTGTTTTGCCTCATGTAAAATTTTTCGACTCGAGTTGACTGAAAAAGAATTGTCGTTAACTTTTCAGTGTTTCCAAAGAAAGGGATATAATATGGAGAGGTAACACACGGACAAATCGCACTACACCCAAGTCCAAATTGTATCCGCGGTATCTTGTTTTGGACAGTCGGAGGAGCCTCCAGTTTTCATGGGTGTTTGGTGTTATTGTTTGTGTTTTTCAAGCGTACAATACCTCATTTGATAGCCAGGACACCAGGCCATCTAACGAGTATAGCTTTAGGCTACAATTTTGTCTCCACGTGAAGTGAAAAATAAACTACAGAAAAGTGTCCACACTGTCCCATCCCTCCTCTATATCCTACATAGCAGTCACATATAAATTCGACAAAAACATTCGAAAAACCACTGGCGCGACCGCTGTGGCAGTGGGTCGTTTCTTCGCGAGAAGCACACTGAGGATAGTGGGCGAAAATTAAACCACGTTGCCTAGGCCAAATTTAACGACTCACTATTTGTTAAGAGTTTGAACTTATCTCATAAATACTGTTTAAGTTTTGTATAATATTCACACTTATGAGAAGCCTGATACTTAAACTAATCTTCTGACTTTAGAAAATGTTATTAACTTGCACGCTTTTTCCCAAAAATGGCTTTTTATGCATACATCTTAAAAAGTCTAGCAGGCGCGTAATATTTACAATTAAATAACTCAACAACCACAAAAACAGAATTAACGCCAACTTAACACAAAATGCAAGAGCAGTTAGGAGAACAGTTTCCTATAGATGACAGTAAATAATAGTACGTCACAGAGCTAAAAATGCGTTTGGCCAAATTTAACACAGGGGCCACGATTAAACCTTCTCCTCTACAACCTTTGTTTCAAGTGCCCCATCGCTCTCCGCGTCGTTTAACTGGAGCTTCCGGTTTTGTCTTTCGGGATATGCCTGTTTCGGGCTTTTTTATGTTCCTTTTAGCCAATTAAGCAAGAAATAGGCCATAAATGTGTTAGAAGTAGCATAAGGATACTAACAAACGACAATAGAATTAAAATGTCTACTTAATGTGATCTCTAATTGTTTGATGCACGATTCAACATTACACATGTAATGTTGAAGGCAAAGAGCCATGCCATGCCAAATAAATAAAAAAAGAAACACAAGGACTAAAAACCATACGACCAAGGTATCTATAGGAATCTTGAAAGAACATTTTACGACACTTTCTAAGCGCCAGGTCGGCAAGTCTGGAGATCAGCCCAAACTGTTCTACATCGCAGTTCAGAAAGAAGCAAACCAGAGCATTGAATCTTGACTTTGTAGTCTGAGTGCAATGCTCTAACACTGACTCACTCTTCAGAATGAATTCTTCCGGTTTAACGGTGCATACTGGTTACGGTATACTCACGAGGGAACGCCCCTTCTTGCAACCAGTCAAGCGCGCCCGAAAGCCATTGAAACTTTGTACTCCTCACATGTTTTGCCTGAAATTTCTTTCAGTTTCAGGAATCGCGTCTTCAACAGAGGATCTTGTGTACAATTTATTCACGAAACGTTTCTCAGTTCTATATTCACGTACGTGCGCTGCTACTCCTAGTAAATAGCGGAAAAGTACCCAACAGGTTTTTTAAGAAAGTAAAGTGGATACAACAAAGAATAAATGTTTTAACTGATTTAAAGGTCCAAACATTGCGAAAATAACGGAAAATTACACAAACTCCTTCGGTACGTGCACTTGGTGTGCCTTCCAAAAATTCAAAAACAATTCGGGTTTGATTTGAAATTTAAAACGCATTTGAGTGACGATAACTCAGATACTACTTGAGTAATTGATAGTTAAGTGAGAAAGAGTGTCTGTGAACCGCCTTTGTAAACAATGATTCCCAGTTTTCATCGCTATGCGGACCATTGCCCCGCCAAATGGGTCACAGTTCTGATACTCTTCTCTTGTGCCTATTTCCTGCTTGTGTTACAGAACAACGAGATGAATTGGGTATACGAGCAGCAGTACGAGCTTCACTTGGCCAATACTCCCGAAGCAAGCGTGACTACCGAACCTACTACGTCTAATAAGTCAAACATCGAATCAAAACGGACTGATTCATCCACTGGTTATGGTGGGCATGCCTCAACTCGAAGTGTTCATTTAAATACCGGCAATTACGAGCAGTTTTGCTCTTGCCAACGAACCAGGAGACAGAACTATGCCAGCGACTCGAAACGCTTTGACTCACTGTGCAGCCGAGAATCAGATCAACGCGGTTTTCACCAAAAAGTGATCACGTACTCGTTGTACGGCAACATGAACAACAACGCGACATTGGACCGGTACTTCACGCCGTTTAGTACCGTTCTCCGTCAAGCCAAGATCTATTATCCAGGTAAATACTAAAATGGAGTGGTATTCTTGTATAACGAACCTAATCTGGTATATGGAGGCGTTCCTTAGGTAAGTCGCTTGTTTAGTCCTTAACCTTATTCGCATAAATTTCGAAGGGACTAATTACAAGTCCGTCGTGGATCTCGGCTCAATCGCGAAAAAAGGAACAAAATTAATGAAAAAAATAGTAGGAAACCACCCCGGAAAATTAGACCTATGAAAAAAACCTCCCAGCAAAGGTATGAGGCATATTTGAAGTATGTGTTCAATGTGTATTTCCAACGAATACTACTAATAGGGACTCACTAGTACAAGTAGGCCTACTTTTATTACCGACTATTTTTTTTTATTTCAGGCTGGACGGTGCGACTATACCACAATTTCACAGCGAGCGACGAAAGTGCGAAGGAATTCCTCTGCCACGCCTATTGCCACAATGCTCACTTGGATGTGTGCAACGTGACGACTTTAGGTCACCAACCGGGTCTCTTTTCCAGCGTCCAGCGGGTGAATCCTCGTATGTGGCGATTCCTACCGTTCGCCGATCCTACGGTCGACGTCGCCATCTCGCGGGATATTGACTCTTTCATCTCGGTTCGTGATTCCTCTGCGGTGCAAGAATGGCTCAACAGCTCGTACACTTTCCACATCTTACGTGACCACGAATTACACGGTGGAGCTATACTGGCCGGTAAACTAGCGGAATTGCTTCAAGTTTCATTTGCTTTTTCTAAACTTCTTTCGTCGAGCTTAAATTCTTTAAATTCTACTTTACGGACTACCTCACAGTACTCTGTCGTCCTTACCAGCAACAGATAAAGTTTTGTTCAAACAAAGAAATAGCTGGCAGGCAGTTTTCCACAGGCGAATTTATGAGGGACGAAAGTTTCTTGAGACAACTGACAAAGGAAACATGTAAAAACAACAGAACAGCCACGGAAGATAGACAACAGCTTAAGTGGACACCAGCAGAATAATTGAAAGTACCGCCGACTGCATAACTGAGTTGGTAGCTGCGTCATTATTGCTCACCAGTTCTCTAACTGATACAATAGTTAACAAATCGCATAACCAAATCTCAATTTACTGGCTTTCGTGAGATGCAGAATCAAGAAGGGGAAAAGGAAGGCAAGGCGTCGGAGTGTAACAGCGGATGGATGAAAACGTAACTAACGTGTTTCGGGTAAAAATGGGTGTTTATAAATATTCGCTAGGATAAGAGGGTTAGGCCAATAGAAAAGACTATTAGACAATTAGCTTAATATTTAATTGGGCTTTGTCTAATGTAGTATTCTGGTGATGATCACTGCTAGTATAACAGAAGAACAAGAAAGAGCAAGACAGGGTTAGCTAGAACTTACATTAGATTCCTAAAGGCTACTTACTGAAACATATTGTATTATCCTTACGAAAAAGTTGACATTTACTGCGACGAAGTGTCGCCTGAAACAGGTTTATTCGCGAGTTAACCAAGACCTTCCATTTCCCACGGTTTGACGACGGTCAAGACAAGTATACGAAAGGGTAAAAATGGAGGGCGTAATAAAAACCCATAATGGAGGTTGAACACAGGTTCATCAAAGTAATTAGCTACTAAAGCCTCTAACATTCTAACCTTCATGCCGGAGTAAGCAATAAATTTCGGTCCATTGCTGCAACTTAGCCACTGAGAATCTGCCAATGTCCTGGACTTTCTAACTCGATTGCTAATTAGGATTATGGGGCGCTAAAGTGCACCAAAGACGGACAATCATCAAAGGAATGGTTGTGGTCATGTTTACGATGGGAATGGATGGCGAGACTGAAACGGATCAGAAACTGCTAGCGCTTGTAGTATGGCCCTTGGCGATGGGAGATTCGGTAAACCCCTTTTTTAATCAACCAATATTGCCAAACCGCAAAATGGGGCTCAATTTAGTGACCGTCCGCTTTCAGATGATTCACGACTCGTACTTTTGTAAGTACTTCCTCTTCAATCCGATCCGCCAAGCCCGGCCTTTCCCAGTCCAGCGAGTTGGCGCCCATTTTCTCGGAACGGCCGATGGAACGGACCAAGCCAATGTCACCTTGCCGCTTTCAAGTCAAGTCAAACCCTGTCCGAAAGCTTGTCGACCGCCCATGCACCAAGATTGGACCTACTGCTAGGAAAACTGCACATTGTTTCACTGTCGTGTAAATACTAATGAGTCACAATACAAAACCGCCATTTTTACTACACCCGGAGGGGTCCACTCATTTTCGAATATAAACTCAACATTGGTAGAGGATATTGTCACGCCAAAAGCTCGCACACAGATGTAATTTAGCAAGGCGTGTATTTTAGGGATTCCTCGATTATAGCGAGTGATCTACAAAATGGGGGTTACATAACGTGCGCGGCACTGGCACCAACTCGACCCTAACTCTTTCGTGGGACTCTCACTTCCCAACTGCCTTCTTCAGACTCTCTTCTTAGTCTCTCTAAACGGGACTCTTTTCTTCCCTTTTAACCTAACAATTATTACCCTTTTCTGGGGTTGAGAACATCTGGAAGAACTCACCCCATACCTTAGTTACTCTAAAAGTTTGTGGAAGGGCTGATGAGCTTCCCACACCCACAGACAGTTACATAAACTAGAAGGTTCACCCAATTCTGGAATCCTATACTACCCGAATAAAATGGTCAAGCCAACTAGCCTGAGCTAACACTGCTGGCAAGGCCTGTTGCCTTGACAGCTTTATCGCGCATGCAAATCCTGGCGCGACATTACCCCCGGTTCACTTTCGAACGTCCTGTTCGAATTACAAAAATTCAGGATTTCAGGCGGATAAATGCCGGCCACTTTTCATGCACATAGTCATACATTAATCAGCATGCTAAAAGAACATGGACAAGGATCAGGTTGGCCAATAACTTTCGGGTGTTGAACAGTTATAAATGCTTTGCACAAGCGAACCTACTACGATTGCCTTTGTTTTTGGATAAATCACTAGTTTAGCACTCGTCAAAAAAATGATCATCCTTCGTCAAAGCCATAAAACTGGTTCCTCTTTCTAAACCGACCAGACCTCCTTAGTTCTTGTAGTTCCTTTTGCTGACCTCGATGGTCTTCTGTCTCACAAACGAAGGTTTCCGCAACTGAAAACAGTTTGTCAGGAGGCTTCTTATCCTCCTGAAGTGTATCGTCCACGTTAATAAACGTACCTTGTCCCTTGACATCCTCCTTAGACACGTTCTCTACGGCACTTCCCAAAACTGTGCCCAATCCGACCCATTGGGCCTCGCTACTAAAATTAGTAAGCATTACGACTCCCTTCCCATCCAGGAAGTTTAGTCAGACTTCGGCAAATACTGACCCCTTTTTCAATGAGCAACCGCCGCTCAGCCTCTACTAGCAGTGTCTCCGGGCTCACATTTGCTACTAACTGCTCACCTGACTTCTGCCTACCTCTCTCTTCTTTCCGTAAAACTACGGGAACGGGTAACACAGAACGAGCAGGAACCGATCGAGATTCTTCAATCTCTACCTTAACAACACCTCCGAGAACCGAGTCTCTGTCCGACTCTATTTCCAACGACATTGAGCTACACAGGCTTTCTTCAGCCTTCGCAACAATCTTCTCCTTGTCTACAGCCTCACTAGTATCCCTATCCTTAATCTCCTGCTCACCTTTATCTTTAATCGTGCATGATCCGCTTACCTGCATCAGCATTACTCCCGAGGTACCGGCAATATTTTCAGAAGGTGTCACTTCGACAAGCCGGCTCGATACCTGCTTTTCAACGTCTCCGTGACCTACCAGTCTGAAACCTTCCTTGTCGTACCTCAATTTAATCTCAACCAATTGACGCAGTAAGTCATTTCCTACAATTAGCTCTGCTAACCCATTATTAAAAATTACAGCTTTAGTTCTAATCTCCTTTCCCGCAAGAAGAACAGTAAGCCTAACCCCTCCCCGGACATCCGCAAAGTCTCCATTCGCAACCATGATCTCTGGTCCCTCCCAAGGCTCTACCTGGGCATTATTCCGGAGTACCCAGTCTTCCGAGACTACGCTAACCACCGCTCCGGTGTCTATTATGGCTACTGCCTCTTTTCCATTACACACGATTCGAATTCGGAACCGTTCGATACCTGACGAAAGTTAACTCTGTTCAACGAAGACCTACCAGCTGTACTTCTTTGATTACTAGGAAGTCCATTTTCCCTAACCATAGAATCGCTTGGGCAATTGCGTGCAATATGCCCTGTTTTGCGACATTTGAAACAGACAGGGGCACCTTCGTGCGACCTAGTACTAGGGGATAGGGAACGGCCAACCTTACCTTGTATACTCCGAAGGTCGCTCCTAAGTTGCCGGAATCCATCGGTCACTGCGGTCGTTAATTCGCCAATGAGCTTCCTCAGGTCCTCCGTTCCATCGTTGGCTCCGCTCGTCACAGCAGGTCGGGGAATCGGAGCGATCTCAGCACAAGCACCAGCATCGACGTTGGTATAACGGCCATAATGGGCTTCAAACGACTCGTCAGCCATACCGACGCCAGCAATGGAGACACGTTTGTCAGCATTCCGGGTGACCGAGGACCACCACGCTTGCGATGCCCGTGCCCTTTCTTGACCGGCTTCGAGCTTCTTCGCTGCTTCCACGAAATCTTCTGCAGTTGCTATCCCCCGTTGGGCAAGTCGCGAAAAAGCCGCGAAACAGGCGATCCAACTTCTGGGCGTCGGACATCTTCGGATCCACGTCGAAGCACAGCTTGAGGATTTCAATGCTGTAAGCGTTCACAGTCTCTTCTGGCCGCTGAACGCGCATTTGAAGTTTCGAGAGCTTCTTGTAAGCTCTTTCTTTCGGCACAAAAGCCTTCTTGAATAAGGCTTGCAGGTCTTCCCAGCCCGGTACGCTTCGGCCTCGGTTTCGGAATTCGTTACGAAACCACGTAGACGTCACCCCATCTAGACAGGCCCCGAAGAACCTGGCCTTATCGCCATCCATCCACTCGTTAAAATCCGTCACTTCCTCGTAGTCGTACAGGAACTTGACGGCGTCGGAGTTGCTCTGGCCATCAAAGCGCGGAATAGGTACGGCTTTCCGCAACGGTCCCCGTGCTGCTCGGAACGTGGTCCCAGGTGATGAGGACGACCCTTCTTGTGCCATGCCGACCCGTGGAGGAGGCTTCTTTGCACACAACGTAAGTGTTGGCGGTGGGTTGACGCCGCGAA
>JAHZNP010001887.1:0-13340 GCA_020615345.1 Triops cancriformis | reverse complement strand
ATCGAAATGGAGCTCAACATCTGACCGTGAGAAACCAGCATCAGTATGCGAAACACTTGCTGTGATGTCAAGAGATACATTCCCGAACATCTACACTGCTCTCTCAATTTTTGCAACAATGCCCGTGTCCGTAGCCACTGCTGAACGTTCTTTCAGTACTCTGAAAAGACTGAAAACATGGCTGCGTAACACGATGGGTTAAAGTCGTTTGACAGGACTTGCATTGATGCATTTGCACAGGGACGTTAACATTGACATAGAGCAAGTACTGCGTGACTTTGATCCTTTGAATGACCGCCGGATCCTCCTTGCCTTAAACTAATCATCTTCAACTTCAATGTTTTATTGTTCTGCATATTAATTCGTCTGTGATTCACTTAACCTAATTATACTTAATTTATCATAAAGCTAACTGGTTGTGTCATGTATCACACATTGATTTCTGCCTGTGATTGTCAACCCAGTGATATTAAACTAACTTTTCAAGTACTTCGTTGTCGGTGTTTGAGTCATTTATAAGCATGCGTTTTAAGTTTAAATTACTTATGGAGGAAGTGAACTAGGGGCGCCAAATCCTGAAAGTGCGTACCAAAAAAAAACCTGGTTACGCCACTGGTACCATGGATGCGGTATCCTCCTTTTTGACGTCACACGTTAACGGACATCATCACTTGCTACAGCGTAGCATTAAATACTACAGTACAGCTCATACAAAGTGGGACATTTTACGGCCATTCCAGTGTTTTGTTGTATCAGTTGTGTCAGTTGTATCAGGCATAAAACGAACAGATTGAACTTTTATTTGGCGAACGTCACATTACATTCCTAATAGGTTTCCTGCCACGTATCGTTTGCGTAAAACGAGGTTTCTGAAAAGCATCTCATTTACGTTGGTACTATAAGGTTTAACCGCTCTTCCATCCGTGCATTCCTCTATTCTGCTTGGGTTATTAACGACTTACGTACCACCAAAAGAGATAACCGTACACGACACCAGGCGTGCGTCAAATACAAGAAACGGTACCACGATACAAATTATAAATTGAGCCCAATAAACACGAGGAACTACGCAAAGAAAAGGTGCATTAAAAGGCTACATCTGCCAGGTAAACAGAGTACATGTTTGGAAACTTTTCACGTACCCTCAGGGTATGCGTTGGTCCAATTGATAATTTACCTCATGATCCGATCTTAAGATAAATTTATAGGAAAATGAGGTACGCTGTTCTGTGTAAGAACCGCGCGTTCATTAACTTACGATAAGGAAGCGCCTCTTTTATTGGCTTACTAAATTAAAACTCAATAGTCCTCGCAAGTGTCTCGTTACCTTAGCAACCATTGTAAAATTATTAGTACAAGCGCTGGCTCTCAGAAAGGTAAAACGGCGTCGTTGGAGGAAGAAAATTTTCGGAAAAAAAGAAAACTCAACTAAACTGAAAAATAAAACTAAACATCTAAAGAGGTAAGCACAAAATTCTGCCATGAGGTAAGTCTCGTAAAGCTGCATACACCGAAGCTCGCATTTGTGGTTTTTACTTACCCTCAAGCGATTGCATGTGGGAATTTCCCAACAAAATAGTCGGTTACGGAAAGTTTGAGCAAGCCTTTCCTTTTCTCAAAAGCGTTATGTACTAGAGATGTACTTTACTAACGTTTACGTAAAGCTATCAATTCTGATAACTTTTTTAAACCGAGACTTGCACTCATAAAGAGTCCGTCATGAGTTTTCATTCGTTGCTAGCTTACAAGTATATTAACAGAATACGATATGACATGCGCCAAGCAAAAGATAAGTATAAGATTTGAATGTTTGGTAAGAAGTATGCCACGGTATGAAAATGGAACAGAACAGCAAACACAGTATAAAACTCATCGAATACAACCAAGTTCACAACAGTTTCTGTAAACTGAAAAAACATAAGAATTGCAAGTTAAAGATGCGGGCGTCTTTCGAACTTACAAAGCCCGTGTCATCGGTTTTGCTTTACAAAACCTTCTAACACCTAAGAAAAACGTCGAAAGAGTTGCAAAGGCCGCAAGTGGATGGATAACGTTCGTTTCCAAGAAACGCTTTAATCTTCTCTCTTTTTTTTGCTCGAAAACCTTAGGCTTTGAAGTCTGATTGCAAATTAAGTGGATTTATTACTAAGCAGCGGAGTCTGTTCTCTTCTATATCTTTAAAGCGACTATTTAGTTTTTTCTTGTGTTTCCTTTTTTCTCGTACAACATGGACAGTCAAGTTAGGGACAGTTGCTCTAGCCAGGAAAAAAGGAATAATTTCTAGCTTAAAGTAGAGGAAAAGGATAACAAACTAGATTTAAAAGTAGTAAGAATTTAGCAAAGAAAGTTAGTAGGGTACTATGGTGACTTTCATGTTACGCGGTGGTGTTTTTTTCACTGGTCTCATCTTTCGCAGATTACAGTATGAGGTGGGTACAGTAGGCTACATCAAGAAATTTTGGGTGGTTTAGTTTCACGCGGTAGGGATCCCGCGAAAAAAGGAGGGCCAAAGGTGGAAAGAGAAGGTAGAGGGGAAATTCATTATTGCTTTATCGTGAACACGAATAGTAAAGCACAGGGAACTAGCTTGCGCTGGAATTCAACTTTCCCTTTACGGCTTTTCCCTAGGGAAATGTTTGCACGGAGCAAGAGATGCTTTTTCGCTTTAAACAATCACATCTTGTATTTTTTTCCTTTTCCACGTCTCATTTCCTTGGTTTTCCTGCAACTTCTTGGTTTTCTTGGTTTATTCACTCAATTTTTGTTTTTAAAAAGAAACTGAATTGTCATACAGGTTTCTGAAAGTTTATAATTAGGTTTCTTCGCCTAAAAAGATTGGGCTGTTTTCAACTGGTATTTATAAATAAAGTTGGACTGTGAAGGCCAAATTGTGAGCTTGTTTCTAAGGGTGTGTGTGTATATGAGGAAAATGCTCTACCTTTTTATGGGCACCGATTAGAAAGAGTATCACATGTCGATAGGCGGAGTTCAAAGGGGTTTACTTATTTCACTTTTGTTGGTGTATCCATGATCCAAGTCAGCTAGCAACTGCCAGTTGGAAAAGCCAAGTTGCAGGAGCATGGGAAGGAACAGGCTGCTTAGTATTGCGATTAGAGAAGCGCTTCCGTGAACTACGATATCTTCTGGTAGTATCGATTTGGGTTGTGTTTCGATACTGGTCACTTCGACGATGCAAACAAAAGGATCATCCGCATTGACTCTTGGAAGGATTTAAGCAAAAAAAAAAGAACGTTACATTTCCGTAAGTACATGAGTTAGTTGGAAATGTTTGAGGAACATAGTAACGGTTCGTATCAGGCCACCTTTCACTAAACTGTTCCTATTCGTAGCACTTGCCATTTGCATCAGGGGAAATCCCGGTACGACTAAAAGCTGCGTTTTCCGGAGGAAATAACCTAAACTTTTCTTGTAGGTTAGGTTAGGTTACGTTAGGTTAGGTTAGGTTACGTTAGGTTAGGTTAGGTTACGTTAGGTTAGGTTAGGTTACGTTAGGTTAGGTTACGTTAGGTTAGGTTACGTTAGGTTAGGTTACGTTAGGTTAGGTTACGTTAGGTTAGGTTACGTTAGGTTAGGTTACGTTAGGTTAGGTTACGTTAGGTTAGGTTACGTTAGGTTAGGTTAAGCTAGGTTAGGTCATTTCCTCCGCAAGACGCAGCTGTTAGCTTCTTGTGGGAAATCCAAATCACGTCAGAATGCTAGCATTACTTTTGCTAAACCTAACTTTTCCTAACCTAAATTAACCTAACCTAGTCTAACTTACTTAACCTAGCCGATGCTAGTATTCTGACGTGATATGAATTTTCTCTGATACGAAAGGCAAATTCTACGAATAGGAAAGGTTTAGTGAACTGGGATACATTTTTATTTGTAGAATTTGCGAAGTGGCTAGGTAAATTTATAAATATTAGGATTCTGGCTTCCTAGATTTGTTTTGAGTCATTGTACTGATTGTTTTATAAAAAAAAGTAGATATAAGAAGAAATGGTTATGCATTGGAACCGTTAAACACTATTTACGGAAAATGGACTTCTTGGCGGAAAACAATATTTGTGGACAAAGTATCCTTAGGCTCGTGTCACGTGGGAATGCAACAATTGCGGAGTTGTTTAGATTGAAGGATTTCATCCCTTCAGTTTTCAAGTAAATTTAATTAAATGAGCCGTTCCCTAGTTAATAACTGATCAAAACTACTCACTTACCTCTAGATACGACGGGAAGTCTGAGTTAAGCAAGTATGGAGATATCATATGTGATTTCCGATACTTCAAAATGCAAGATAGTTTTGAGAGTGAAATCAGCGGCAATTCGGTATAAATTTAGTAAGAAACCTATTTCTTTAATTGCATTTTGCCTTTGCATCGTGCTAACTATAGACGCTGCAAGACTTGGACGAAGAGTTGAGAGGAAACTACTTAGAGGTGTTAACTCGCTTTTACTTAGCGTTCGAAAGCATTCATAAATACGTCGTAGACCTCACTAACTTTCTGTCAGACCTCGAAGAAGGAGTTTATATCCAACAAAGCCTAGAAACGGTGCTGTTGAACGAAGATGGCAAGCAACTCATGGTAATAGAAATCAATTACCGTGGAATTTTTATTCTTTTGTATACCTATGAGTTCTGTGACTTTTAATTTATTAATTCTGTTAATTCACAGAGTGAAGCGCTTTATTTGTACGGCGTTATGTTACTCGTGACAGATTACTATATTGAAGGTCCGGTCCGCGAGCGAATGCTTGTCTCTTATTACCGCTACTCTGCTCATAAAGCAAGTATTGAAAGTCAAGTGGACGATGTCTGCAAGCTTTTAAGGACGACGGGTTTCGGCAAAGGAGGCAAACGACCTCCTTGTTACCCAGAAGATTATTTCAGGTCAGTTCCATTTTTCTGGCTTCAGTACGTGTACTTTCGTTTCTTGACTTGAAGTTGTTATCTTTGTTCGTTCCCTTTCTTTGGTGTGATTTATTTTTATGTTTTTTGTCTCCTTCTATTTCGTTTAGGCGCGTATCGATTGATCCTGCCTACGTGGATATGATTTTGGGTCTGTTGCGAACAGATGACATCTACCATCAAATCAAAGCCTACCCGGTCCCGGAACATCGCAGCACTGCGTTAGCAAACCAAGCTGCTATGCTTTATGTGTGTCTGTACTTTGCACCGGAAATTCTCCAAAACCAGACCGCTAAAATGCGAGAAATTGTTGATAAATTTTTTCCTGATAATTGGGTACAGAGGAGAAAAAAAAGAATGTTACATTAGGATATAGCTTACCAGCCAATTAATCTCCTTTTGGGCGGTTTAGGTGATTGCGCTGTACATGGGAATGATCGTAGATTTAGCGGATGCGTGGGAACCATACAAAGCAGCGAAGTTAGCGTTATCCAATACCTTAGAAGCTTCTAATGTAAAAGACTATGCTATTCGTTGCGCAGCCAAAATGGAAGTAAGTTTCTCTTCAATTCCCATTGCATTTCTTTCTGTTCCTCCAACAGTTTTCACATGCGTAAAGTTTATCTAAATTATGAATAGAAATTAAATAGAACTTTAGTGTTCAAGCTTCATACTACGTGAAATTGTATTACTTTTTCATATTGCTTGGTCTAATATCAAACTTTATTTTGGCAGAAATTAATTCCACAAACGCGCCAGTTGTTAAAAGAAGGTGTTTTGACCCAAGATACATTATTGGACAACGTAAATAAGATCATGAATCTTATTCGGGAGTGTAACGTAACGCTGCGCTGGATTTTGCTTCATTCCTACACCTTTCTTGGTAACATTTCCTTAATGAAACCTTAAACAAAACTTGAAAAGTTGTTTTTCCTTCCGTTTCGTGGCAGTATTAATGCCGGAGATAAACAGCAACAAGAGAACGAAGCAGTTGAAAGATTGGGTAATTACAGAGGCGAAATACAGTCCTGCGAGCGTGTTTGAACTGTTGTTAAATACAGCACAATTTGAGTTGCACGTGAGAGATATGTTTCGAAAATTGTTGGAAGAGAAGCAGAACAATTGGCAGCATTACAAAAAGGAATGCGTGGATCGCATGGAAGATCTCGCCGACGTATTCAGCGGAACCAAGCCCTTAACGCGTGTGGAGCGAAACGGTAATTCTGGGAAGAAAGCATTTCGAATTCCTAAATTGAAAGTCATTTTCCGTTCTATAAATCTTTCGTAAAAAATGTAGAGAGTTTGCAGGCGTGGTTCAGAGAAACAGGCAAGCATATCGATTCCCTGAATTATGAAGACGGACCGGGCTCCGGTAGGAAGATGGTACAGTTAATTCAAGCTTTGGAAGAAGTTCAAGGTACAGGAGACATTCTTGAATTTTTAGTTAAGGATATTTTAATGAAAATCACAATTTTTCAAGAAACATTTGTTTATCTAGAGTTTCATCAGCTAGAAAGTCAATTACAAGTGAAGCAGTTCCTGGTCGATACGCGCAAGTTTCTACATTTCATGATAAGGACCGCGAACATACGGGAAGATTTTCTCATTAATTTACAAATCGTCTCAGATTTAAGCTATTCTTGGCTACTTATCGATTCTTATACGCCTCACATACAAAGTGCCATCCGACAAGATCCGTCTTTAGTTGGCCAATTACGAGCTACGTTCTTGAAAGTATTTCTGAAGGGTTATTATTTTTGCAGTTTTCCAATGACCTTTTGATTGTGCCTTGTAAGTTATCTTCCGCTTTGGACTTGCCCTTGTTGAGGATCAACCAAGCCAAAAGTGCTGATTTGGTCTCCGTGTCTCAGTATTATTCCGGGGAGCTGGTGGCCTACATTCGGCAAGTCTTGCAGATAATTCCGGAAACGATGTTTGGCCTCTTGGAGCAGATTATTCGGTTACAAACCTCCGTGATCAAAGACATTCCAACCCGATTAGATAAAGAGAAAATGAGAGAATTTGCGCAGTTTGATGAAAGATTTCAAGTAAAAGCCAGAAGCGAGAATCCCCTGACGCGTATGTATAAAGAATTTTTCGATCTAGGTGGCGAAACTCACCCACGACATCTCGGTCTTCACTCAAGGAATCTTGGCCATGAAAACTACCTTGGTGGGAATTGTGAGATTGGATCCGAAACAGTTGCTCGAGGATGGAATACGTAAAGAGTTGGTCGGACAAGTAGCGCGAGCCTTGCATTCGGGATTGACGTTTAACCCGAAAGCCAAAGTCTGTATTTATTCTCGTTTGCAAATTATGGAAGCAAATTATGGAATCGATCACGAACAAAGGGATAGTAAATGTTACATTTCTTTTCGGATTGTGTTCTAGGGAAGTGAACTGGCCGTCAAATTGAGAGCTTTGAAGGAAACTATGCAAGGTTTTCGGACGTCATTCCAGTACATTCAAGATTATGTGAATATTTATGGACTAAGGATGTTCCAGGAAGAAGCGTTACGTATTATTGGTTTTAACGTCGAGCAGGAGTGTGACACTTTCATGCGAATTAAAGTAAGGTTAATTCTCAATGGTTGTTAGTTATGTTTACAGTAAACGCATGGCGCTTTAGGTAATGGAATGGGAGAGCAAGTATTACTCGAGGACAATACCCATTCCCAAATTACCTCCGACTGATCAGCAGTCAGTAACTTTCATGGGAAGATTAGCTAGAGAGCTTTTAAGGATCACAGATCCGAAGTATAAAAAGATTAGTATTGTTCTTTTTTCATGTGCATTTTGTTAATGCATGGATGTTGGGTCGCAGGACTTGTGTTTTTGTTAGCCAGCGGAACGCATGGTACGACATAAAGTATCAGACAGAAGTAGCAAGTTTGAGACTCTTGCAAGATATTCATGACGCTCTTGGAAGTTGTGGATTGGCGGGCTTAGATAGACTTTTCGGATTTATGGTTGTCCATGAACTAAAAGTGAGTTGCCTTAGTATTTATTTTTGTTCAGTACTTAAACTTTTAGCTTGGGGACGTATAGGCGCTTTCTGGAAGTTTGGAAAAGGATTTTGGGAAGGATTTGGCGTCCGCAGACCTTTTGAGCTCTTTGGATCAAACGTTGCAGCCTTATTCAAAAATTATTAGTAAGCTTTAATAGTTTTGGGGCATACTTTTGACCTTGCTTGCCCACAGGCCAAATCCAGAAAATGTATACTGGATTGTTAAGTCGCAACACAAAGATTTGGAACACTTTGACGGATTCTTGTGTAAGAATTGGGCAGTTGCAGTTACTGCGACGATTTTGCGGACTGAAACTGCATTCGGCAGCAAAAAATAACTCGAAACAGTTGTTGTCGGCGTTGGAAACCCTAAATAGGTAGTTGCTTGCAGCTATTTGATATCGGAGTCAGAGTTTGATTGTGTATGTTTTAGAGTTTTGCTTGAAAAAGTAAAGAATGGAGAATGCAGTAGTGAAAGCCAGCTTTTGGCGGAAATTGTACCTTATTTGGACTGGGTGGGATTGGATTTTCCGTTCGAGAAAGTCTATATTAAAGTCAATGAATGTGAAGTGCCTCATATTGCGTTAGTGTTGGCCTCGGCAGTGGTTTCGGTCTTGCCAAAATTGAACTACGCTAAAAATTTGAGTAAGTTTCTTATTCCTGATCTTACCTAGAATATGTTCATTTTGTTTACCATTGGAAGATATGTTCGTGGCAAAAAGAAGTCAGGACGGGCTTGATGGAATATCGTTGTTGATTGGTTTGGGGACAGTTTGTCGGCAATGGGGTCAGTCATGTGTTCAGCAAGTTCTAGTCTACTTAAGCCAGTATTGGAAATCCAGCATTGAAATAGCGTTTGGGTAAGGCAGCTTGTGAAGATTTTCGAAGTGTGATCAAAGTTGTTGTGTCTTTTCTAGAAACAAAGATAGTAAGGCCGATTTGCCTAATGAATCCTCTACACTTTTGGTGATTTTGCTGTACGCCTGCGAAAGTTGGGACTTACCTGCTCTACTCCGTGATGAGATTTACGATCATTTGCTTAAATTCCAGTCGTGTCTTACATGATTATGTTTCTGATTTGTTTTCGGTACTAAAAAAAAATATGGAAGTACCCTTATTCATCTAAGTATGTTATAAGTTACAAAAGACTCTTTCTTATAAATAAAAACTATGCAAATTTCAGTGACACAGATCTTATCCTAAGAACATGTTCAAACCCACGCGTTGGTGCTAGACAGGTTTGTAGTTCAATGTATTTGTCGGGACGATTGAGCGAACTCACTGTTACATACATTACGTTAGAGTAGACTAATTGTAAAAAAAGTTTACAAAATAATGGATGAAGCGGTAAAATGAAGGGTGAGGTACAACGTTTCATTGACTGCCGCTTCGCAAGGTAAATCGGTAATGTTTCATTTATACAAGATTACAATTGTAGAGTACAGATCTACGTGATTTCAGAACGCGCTTTCTCCGTGTTAATTCTGCAGTTGCAACATGCATGTCTTCTCACGAATTACCAAGCCACGTTTGTATATTTCCAGAAATGTTGCCCAGCCGCTCAAGAGTAATGTAACCTATGCAATAATTCGTGATTACAAGGACAAGCAGGAGCAAATGTACAATTTCCTGGAGTTACACTTGCCTGGGGAATGCCCCTGGCAAACTGGTCTGTCTGGCAATTATGAACAAGCATTGCACGATCTTTTTCTAATTAGCGAAATAATCGAGCTTACGAGCCCTGCTCAAAATGGCCACGCTTTCGTCATGAAAAATACTGACCGTGACGTTCTGTTGCGCATTTGAGGAAGAAATAATGGGTGTAGTACTCAAAAAGAAATATTTTTAAAAAATTCGGAAAGTAAAGTAGAATACAATACAATAGAAGGTCAATGAGAGCTCTGCTTATCTTCGATAGAAATCTCGAGAGCTTTCGCCTCAGTTCATGGTTATCTTCTGCACCTCATGAATTGTAGTTGTTTGTAATAACACTCTTCGTTAATTACTTTTTTTATTTTATTAAACTACAGTGCTCTCCACTTAAGTCGAACTCGGATAAGGCAAAAACCCGCCCAACTCGAACGAAAACTTATGGTCCCGACTCAATCCCATTTAACCCAATGCAAATGAAGTTAGGTTTAGGCGAATTCGCCTAACTCGAATATTCGCTGTAGTCGAAAAAAATTCCTAGTCCCAATTTGTATCTTACAGTGACTAGTGGCTTCGGGTAAGCTGAAGTCCTGGACAGACGCTAATTCTAGGGCTGAAAAACGGCTCGGCTCAAGCCGAGCCGAGCTGTGCCGACATCGGCTCGGCTTGACATCGACCGGCTTGGCTCGGCTTAGCTTGACATGTGTCGGCTTCGGCTCGGTTCGGCCTGACAATGATCGGCTCGGCTCGACTCGGCTTGATAAGGACCGGCTCGGCTCGGCTTCGATAAAGACCGGTTTTCAGTCAGTTTGAGTTGACAGCCAACTTTTACCGGCTTTGATCAGGGTAATTTTGTAACCATAGGAACGAAAGGTAAAAGAAGAGAAAAGGGTGAAACGGTGAAAGACTACAGTGAATGTTAATCCTATCCTATTTTGTATTGGGTAACATTTAAATATAACGAAATAATAAAGTGAAAGTTCGAAATTGGACGCTTTAAGGAAGTGTTCTTAATAAGAAAAATATGAAAAATAATTTTAAAAAGTCCTATAATCAAGGATTAGACAATATATTTTACTTGCGCACTATTTATCTTAAATTGGGGTTTTCGTTAAATGTGATTTTCTCTTACAAGCGGTTCTCTCTTACTAGCCGTTTCCGCGTAATGCGTGTTTCTCTTACAAGCGGTTTCCACTTATATTGACTATTTGTATAATATATCGCTACGCTACGGTTGTCTTTCTGCTCTCGGCTCGGCTCGGCTTAAGGGTACCGGCTTACGGCTCGGCTCGACTTACGGGCATCGGCTTACGGCTCGGCTCGGCTCGGCTTGGAAATTTTCAAGCCGAGCCGAGCCAAGCCGATCCGTTTTCAGCCCTAGCTAATTCTTGAAAGTTGGAACAACAATTTCCACGAATTCTAACCGCGTTCTGACGTAACCACCTTTCACGACCTCTTTCACCTTTCACATTTTAGTCACCTGTGACATTTCTTTGGTAGAAGCATTTAGTAATGTACATAGCTGAAAACCGTGAAGAAAAGATGAGTAAAAAAAAAGCTAAAGACCTTGTAAGTTGCCCAGCGAGTTGAAGTTTTGCATCGCCTTGGAAACAACCAAACACAAGCTTCAATAGCAAAGCAGTTTGGAGTTGTTCCATCAGTGATTACGTGCATCAAAAAGCAAAACGAGCCCCCGCCTATAGCTGTTGCACTTGAGTCTGTAAGCACGATTTGCAGGTTTTTGGAATCGAACGGTGGCACAGAGGATGACCAGTTATATGCCTTGCAGAATTACATGCATACGTTAACTCAAAAGAACGCGAAACAGCACTTAATTGACGATTTAAAAAAAGGAACTAAGACTAAATATCAATATGATGCTATTTTATACTGCAACACAAACATAGAAGTACACGTTGTCTATTTATTTATATTTTCTGTCTAAATAAAGGTGCCATAAAGGCAAGTTCTTATAAGACAAAACTCCGCTCAAGGCGAATTTTTCTGTCCGGTCCCAGCCCTTCGACTTAAGCTGAGAGCATTGTAAATCTCAAGCCTTTTCTTCGTTGAAAAAATAGTCTTAAATCGGATTTTAACCACCTCAAGTCCAAATCGGCACAAGTCTGATGCAAATATAACTTGTGGTAAGTACTCCCTGGAGGGACAAAAAATGATGGACGGCGAACAAAACACAGAAAGGAAAAACAAAACTCCGATTCTTTCTGTGTCTTGTCCCTTCGATAACAACCTTCTGGGTACAAAAATTCAGCTTTCTCTTATCTTGTGAGTTTATCGAAGAACCACTAATAGGTGACGACCAGCTATTTCATAAGCGGGAAAACCCCTTCCGTACCTGTTTCTTTTGTATCGCAGAGCGATGCGAGCTAGCTTTTTATCTACAAAAACTTTTAAAAGTCAGTGAATAAGTTTAGTTATACGTTATACACTATATTATTATATATTTGTTATACGTTATACATACAGTTATATTACACTGACTTTTATAAGTTCACAATTGGTATTTTTCACTAGTGATTATTAATCATTTTAACGTTAGTGTACAATACTAAGCGGGATGATAATATGATTAATAATCACTTTAACGCTAGTGAAAAAATACCAATTGTTATTTACGAACTTAACGAAGAAAACAATTTAGGTCGAAGGAGGATTGGAAACCTTGAGCAGCAGATGATCAGCACGAATGAAAAAGTTCTCAAGTCAGGTGACATTGTAAGACCTCGGTAAACAAAAAACCCTAACGGGTGAATAACACGTGAAACTTTCGGACATCATACGATCAAAACGGTTTTAACGAGTAAATTTCATAATGAGGTAAATTGAAGTCAAACTCAGTTAAATTCAATACAGAAACCGCGACATTTTTATACGAAATTTGTTGTGTTTCGTATGAATAGCGTCATTAGTTATATTGCGCTATAAGGAACCTTGCCCATTTAATTAATTTACGGCTGAAACAAAAAATGGATGAATAGAGGAAGAGTGACCCATAATCACCATAAAATGTTTGTTGCGTTATTACTTAAATTAATTTGAGTGAGGCAGAATGCTCGAATGATTGTAAACTTAAATCAGCGACGACGAAAACATGAAGCAAAATCCAATTACAATAATAAGAAAACTGTGTAGAATTCAAATAACGAAAGCAGCAAACAGAAGTAAACTGAAATAAAATATCGTTCCCAAAAACACTGCAACTTTCTTGACAAAAACTGCAGTTAGAATAAGGTAAACTGCGGTAAACTGAAGTAAACCTCAAGTTTAGCTTAAGCCGCTAACCCCAACTTTTCACACGGGATAGAGGACGGATGGGACAGTGTGGACACTTTTCTGTAGTTTATTTTTCACTTCACGTGGAGACAAAACTGTGGCCTAAAACTATACTCATCAGATGGCCTGGTGTCCTGGCTATCAAATGAGGTATTGTGCGCTTGAAGAACACTAAAAATAAGACCAAACAACCATGAAAACTGGAGGCACCTCCGACTGTCCACAACAAGATACCGGGGATACAATTTGGATTTGGGTGTAGTGTGATTTCTCCATGTGTTTTGCCATAAGAAAACTAGTCGATTGCCTTTTGAAAAAAAATACATAATAGACGTAAAATATCTAAATGAAATCTTACACTTGTACTACCTCTCGATATAGGAGTCATCCTAGCTCCAGTTAGTGCAAGGAAACGCACGATTTTGTCAAAATGACTATTGACAACAGTGGCGTAACCAGGATTTCATTTCGGGGGGGGGGGGG
>JAHZNP010001886.1:0-13367 GCA_020615345.1 Triops cancriformis | reverse complement strand
TGAACACGTGTACTTCGAATTCCCTTTTTTATACGTGTGCAGTTTTTCCCTCATATAACCTTGTTGTGCCCTTCGACACAGGTCAACTATAAATTGTATGTGAGACACGGCCTCAGTTCAGTTCGACGTCAACTATAGAACAATAAACAAGTGAATTCTGCCAAGGGAGATTGTCTTCCTTTAAGGTTGCACAAAAAATGTATGATAAAGATTTTTGTTTCGGAGAAAAAGAATTCCCTTAGCTTTGTCATATTGCTGCTTTAGTTTACATTCTCTTTTCTAATTCGAGGAAATATTTGGGTGAAAGGCAAAGTAGTTCTTAACGAGCTAAGCTCTTCAATGAAAACCCCACGGGTGATAGGTGAATTTCCCGCATTGCATTCATCAGAACCAATCAAATCATCAGAAATTTAAAGGGTAATGCAGTTCAAATATGGAGAAATCACCCCCAAAAAGGTTAGGGGCTAGCAAGGTCACACTGATTGTGGTAGATACGATATTAGAATTTTCAAAGTTCGATAGAAAGAACCAAGTTCTCGACGCGGAAGGACATAACCTAGACATATTGATATTACATTATTTTTGTGCCGTATATTGTGCCATCGTCATGGGCAAGTTTGCCTCAGATAAAAGGCTATACCGAAAAGAGTGAGAAACTCGTACGGAACTTAAAGGTAACCAATTTTCTTGTACTGGTGCTCTGCGATTCAGTGATTCGATCAGTGATGATGATAACGATATTTCCGAATATTTTTGAATAATTTTGCATTATTTAAATCTTTATTTAAATGTGTATGCTGTAAAACAAAATAATTTATGGTGACTTTGGCGACTTGTATCCATTAATTTTTGGCTAGATATTGACGACTTTGGACGAAAATTTGGTGGGCATTCATAAAAAAACTTGGCAACACTGTTCTCGATTACAAACGTTCAGTATAGCACCGACAATTGTGTGGGACAGGTGAGACAAACTTTAACGAAAGGCCAGCGAGTAGAAATTGTGGCCTTACTTAAAAACAATGAAAAGTAACACTCAATTACAAAGCAGTCTGGTGTAGCATAGTCAGTGATTTCAAAAATTAACAAAGAAAAGGAGAATTTCACGTGTTTGACGGAAGAACTTTGTGCTGCACTTGACACTGCAAGCACAATTTGCAGATTTTTGGAAACAAACGGTGGCACACTGTACGAGTTTTTGTTTTACAGAATTACATGTTGTAGCTCAGAAGAACGCAAAATATCGGGTAATTACCTACTATTTTAGTGAAAACAAGGCTAGTCGTATTGCTATTTAAAACCATAATACAGATACAGCGGAAACCGGTTATAACGAAAACGGTTAAGACGAAATATCGTTTATCGAAATAACATGTCGGTCCCGACAAAATCCTATCTCTTTACATACATTTTCCTTCGGTTATAACAAAACAAAATATCGGTTATAACGAAAAGATCTTCGGTCTTCGAAGACCGACAAAGCAACTTTTTCTTCTTGAAAGTCTCGGGTTACCCTCTCCGTATTAAAAAAAACTCGGCATAAACTCCGCTCTCCTTCTTGCCAACTCTTACCCTTTGACCACGCGTCCCCCACTAAGGCGTACAACCGATGAAAATGCTTTTAGAGGGTTAGCTGAGCCCCTACCTTATACAGTATTCAAGTGTTTGTCTTCCTTGACCCATCAGTAGTAAGTTCTCTTTCTTACCGGTGCAATGGTGGAAAAGTCAGAGCGGAGAAGAAGTGCAAAAAGAAGCTTGACACCTTGTCAATAACCTTGTAATATAAAGGACAGTAAAAAATTCCAGATTTTGTAAAGAAAAGCTATCAATCATTTTATGAAAATGTAATTTTAAATGTTAATATTAATGAACGGAAATCCAATCTTTATTATTTATAACGGAATAGACTGCCAGTGTATCGGCGTAAACTTGAATACTGTCTAGGTTATTGCGACTTTAATTTTTTTTTGCATGCTTCGGATATAACGAAATTCGGTTATAACGAAAAATATTCTCGGTCCCTTCGATTTCGTTATAACCGGTTTCCACTGTATATCACTATGCTTTGTTAACTTCATTAGTGTTTTCCATCTTGATGTGTATGCAAGTCCTGATATAACGATAGTCCGCTTATAACGATAATTCAAGTCCGGTCCCGAGCCAATCGTTATAAGCGGACTCCACTGTATATTAAGGGATAGTTTAAATATTATCAAGTCAAAGCTAAGAAACACGCTATCAGCCACAACAATCAGGCAGATTTTACAGATGTGTTGTGAGGATTTTCAGCCCTCATAATTTTTTTGTCGAAAAGTTCAATTTGATGTCTACAGTACTTGAAAATGGCCCAACAAAGCACCAAATAGGCCTACTCCCGCTACGCCAGTTGCGACTGTGACCAGCCGCGTAGGGCGGTTTGTTGGGCCCGTTTTGTCACCAATACTGTAGGGGAGACCGGGACACGTCGGACCCTTTTTCGGTTTCGAGGGCCAGAAGACGTTATATAACGGTGTGACAATGATTTTGGTGTTTTAAAATAGTATTGCCATCCTAGTTATCGCATTAACTTTTTGGCAAGTTAGCTCGAGACATTATTTTTAAAATTTAATTTCTACCAGAGTCGGTCAAACTGACCAAAGTGCCCCCACTATGGGGTCGGTTGGGCAGGACTGTGAGGTACCTTGGGCAATGGTGAATTTCTTCACGATTTGCAAACATTTTGTGTTTTGCTAACAACCCTAATCATAAAGACCGAAAACAAGTAAAACGTAACAAAAATAACTATAACGAAGCACTGGTTTATTATAAAATGCCATTCAATCACAAGCAACTTACGGAGGGAATGAAACGCTATTGCAAGCAACCGGTGCATGGCGCATCTTATTTCTCGCTCCTCAAGAGTGTAAGAATCATGCTAACAATAAGGATCATGCTAGTCTAAAAAAAAATCCGACCCGACATCGAATAATATCATCCATGCTTGCCCCCAGGGCCCGTATCCAGGATTTCAGTTCGGGGGTTGGGGGGGTCAATGTGCAATTTTGTTGGACACTTGGTCATTGCCTATCTTCTCCATTATAAAATTAAAAATTTCGGGGGGGGGGGGTAAAGCCCCCGTATCCCCCCCTGACTACGGCCCTGCTTGCCCCCATCGTCCGACCTGCCCCATTTTTTCTGCCCAACCTGCCCCGTTGACGGTCACTTAACAAAATTGGTGACATGTAAATAACCGCTTACTTAAACTGTGATTGTTTTGAAGACAGGAGAGTCAGCAATTTCCGTAAAAAGTTCTACTTAGATAGCTTACAAAACACCGATCTTAGATAACAAAATCTGCTACAAAAAGTTTGGAAAACACTACCGGAAAAAGGATAACTTTTAGTAGAAGTTGACGAGCACATTCATTCTTTCTCAGTTGCTGTGTTTGTGTGAAACGAATATTACGTGAATTTACTGAATTTTTGTTTCAAAAGATTACTCAAATATCTAATTGTCCAAACTAGCCCCTGTCCAAGGTGCTCCGGTCTCCCTATGCTTCAGTAAACAACGACATTTCTGACTATTTTCTATAAATGTGTATAATGTAAAAACTCCGTATATAGGTGTACCATAAAAACAGTTTGTTTTGGCTGCATAATAGGGCTGAGAAACGGCTCGGCTTAAGCCGAGCCGAGCCGACATCGGCTAGGCTTGACATTGACTGGCTTCGGCTCGGTTCGGCTTGACAAGGACCGGCTCGGCTTGGCTTCAGTAAAGACCGGTTTTCAGTCGGTTTGAGTTGACAGCCAACTTTTAGCGGCTTTGACCAGGGTAATTTTGTAACCATAGGAACGAAAGGTAAAAGAAGAGAAAAGGATGAAACGGTGAAAGACTACGGTGAATGTTAATCCTATCCTATCTTGTATTGGGTGACATTTAAGGCCACGGTGGAGCCTAGACGCTTATGGACGATTTACATTGAAGTTTCGGTGCAAGGTTTCGCGAATAGAGCTTCATTGTTTTACACAAAAGTTTCTTGACAGTAAAGTTCTCAAAAGTACCTAGTTTGTAATGAGCGTGGCACTTTTTTGAAAAATTAGTCTGAAAAATTGTTGGAGGTGAGTAAAGTTTTAATTTTTGTTGCACTTTACGAATTTTGAATTTCTGTTCCGCTCATTACAAACTAGATTTTTAAGACAAAATTTTGATTCATAAACCATATAAATCCGGTTATCCATTTTGGAATAATCGTTGCCACCGTTTTCTCACTTATTCTGATTTTTACACGAGGAAGTGTGCTACCGCTAATTTGGCTCCACCGTGGCCTTAAATATAACGAAAGAATACAGTGAAAGGTTAAAATTGGAAGCTTTGTGGGGGTTTTCTTATTCTTTCTCCTCTTTTTTTACTAAACTTTCTCCTCCTCGCCTATATAAGCAGTAAAGCGCTACGCAACGGTTGTCTTTCTGCTTTTGGCTCGGCTTGAGGGCATCGGCTCACGGCTCGGCTCGGAAATTTTCAAGCCGAGCCGAGCCGTTCTCAGCCCTACTGCATAACGGCGACATTGGCGACTTGTCATCCGTTATTTTTGGCGATATATCGGCGACTTGCAATGAAAATTCGGCGAGCATTTGAAAAAAAACTGGCAACACTGAATTTGGGTTCATATAGAAAATTGCTATATGGGCACAGATGAGCGGCAACGAAAGATGTTGTTCGTTTCGATACATCCTTGACGGTTTGTTAAACAAATCGTCTTAGTAAGAGAATAATTTTAACACCCCTTTTCGCCATATAGAGCTTGTAATATACTCTTTGGTTTTGGCTCAGGAATTATTCTTTTTTACTACTAACTAGCGCATGGTCAATAAGATGTCTGCAAACTTACGAAGCATACAATAATAATATACCAACAGTAAATTATTCCATTGAAATAATAAATAAAAACATCAAGCCACATTTTTCGAATAAATAGCTTTTTGCTTTATGCGAGAATGCATTCCATGATGCTGACAACACTGTACTAGTGTGTAGGATTGTTTACACTGTATAGTCGTACAGCTAATAAATAGCTTCAGTGATTCTTTTTTTCTGACGAACACCATTATTAAGAAAAGTTTAATCACTTCCGAAATCATTTTCACACCAAGACTTTACTTTAACTCTCCCTTGGTATATTCGTTTTATTACCAAGCTATCAGTATTTTAGCGAGAATGAATAGCATAATACACTATGCCGTTTTGAATACGTTTAGTACAAACTTCCCAGGCTAGAGGCGCTTTCAACGAAAATAGAACGAGACGTAGATTAGAAAAGTAAATGACTTAAGTTTTAAGTCGTTAGTTCAGATTAATTAACACATCTAAGAAACGTTGTCATGGATGACGAATGGTTGGAAGTAGTGGACGGCGTAGGAGAAGTTAACGGAATGGATGTGAAAGCTACTCATCTTCCCGAACTGAACCTGGATACGAGTACTTGGCAAGGTTGGCTAAATACGTGGCTCTTGTATGCTGGGGAAAATCCGTGGACATTCCTATACTACGTCTTTCTGGGATTGTCGCCGTTCTTTATGGCTTCTATGATCCTGTCATGGAAGCTGTCCAAGGCTTTAGAAGCGCAAGAAAAGGAAGCGAAACGCAGAGCAAAAAGAGAAAACAATGTGAGCAAAACCCGGCGTCCCAAAGCGGACTAAAACGTGCACCTATTCCAGTTGTTTTGAGTTAGTTTGACTTTTTCAGATGTCTTGCAATACAACTGTCACGTTCTATGTACAAATCTCAAGCTTGTTTACACTGTGTATATAATTATGACCGTGGCTTCACACGATCTTCGATTTCACCAGGCATAATTTCGTATTCTTTGCGTTCAGGAAAACGCGGTTTTTCTTGTAGATCCGTTGAACGAACAAAGTCGTGGTTGTC
Source organism: Triops cancriformis (assembly GCA_020615345.1). Taxonomy (NCBI): domain Eukaryota; kingdom Metazoa; phylum Arthropoda; class Branchiopoda; order Notostraca; family Triopsidae; genus Triops; species Triops cancriformis. The sequence continues at coordinate 7,463 of JAHZNP010001886.1, read as the reverse complement.
AGCTCTATTGGACGCAGCTTTTTCATCTATGATTTTTGCTCTTTCTTTCTTCGTTTGGGCTATAGCATTGTTTCGAAGGATTTCTTCTTCTAGAGGAACGGCAGCTCTTCTGCCGCGTAGCCAAGCTAGAGAAAGAAATTACAGCATAAAACGTACAAGATAAAAAAACGAAATGAACCTTCCCATTCGGCTGGCAGTTCTTGGTCAAATTTCTCTGATTCAGACGGTTCGAACCACCTGGAAGCCCTTGGTTTTCCACTACGTGGATCTAGAATAACAGATATATCACTTTCCAAATACTGGGAGACATTTTGCAGTTTGACCATACAAAATCAAGCATTTTATGTTTTCATGGAGCTTACAAGTCGTGTTATAATTACCTGAAGGAATTTCGAAATACTTATTGCCAAATTGATCTTTCCCCATTAAGTTTCCATTTGGTATTCTAGGTCTTAAAGACGCCACAAAGTTTTTCCATAAATTTCCCCATATACTTCTCGTTTGCGCCATCGCTTATTTTTTCAAGTTCCTAAATGTTTTTACTGATAGTTTTCTGAAGAACTTTAAAAAACCTGTATGCCATCTATTGAGGATATTTGGCATGCGTGAAACCCTGCTCACACAAACACGTGTGAATGTTTTGCCGTCAAATTAGACGTCGTTTACCTTAAATTTATCATGACGTTTACCGGCAATCAAGCCCAGTTATTTATAGGTGCTATAGAGAATGTATTAAATAACTGGACTGCTCTCCAGGTACTTTTTATGGGGTAAATTGTATTTCACATTTTGATTTACCCCACCTCGTTGCAGTTGGCAATACAACACGAGCTGGGAGGTCCTCAGAGTAAAGAAATTGGCCAATGGATGAATTCCACTGTTGTAGATTTCTTCTACAAGAACGGTAATTGCTCGACGCAGCATTGTCCCTCCTAAACATAAAATTCTAGTACGCGAATTGCAATGTGACATGCCCTACATTTATTGAGCACTTTGCAACAAGTTCACCGGCAAAGACTGTATTAGCCTCTATTGATATCTTTTGCCAGCCGGCTGTAGAACATTTTAGTGTACAATTCGATATTTGTAATTTTCATAAAACCACTTTTATTAAAAAGTATTTACATAAAACCACTTTTATTAAAAAGTATTTACATAAAACCACTTTTATTAAAAAGTATTTACATAAAACCATTTTTATTAAAAAGTATTTACATAAAACCACTTTTATTAAAAAGTATTTACATAAATATGGTTTAATTAGCTGATTTGCAAGCCTGGGAAGTGGGAGACTTTCTGGGTGAAATCCTCTCCAACGAATTCGAAACGGAATGCGAAGACGGATCCTTAGAAGAAGTTGGCGCCAGCCTATGCAGATTTTACGCTCTGTGTCGCGATAACAAGGAAGCTGACGTGCTGCAACTTTTACAAACCATGCCCAAATGTAACCTAGCTCTCTGCCAAGCTAGCGAAGCAGCTCCTTTGCACCCTGAACCCTTAGCCCCTCCCCCATTTCTCAAAGAATCCCGCCGCAAACCTGAACCTGACGAAGACGGCTGGACAGTCGTCTCCAAAAAGAAGTAATAGATCGAATAAAAATACAAGTCTTCATCGCAAAAAGCTGTAATTTTTATGTATTTTCATTTTTTCCGTTCGTTTCTTAAGGCCCGGAAAAGGATTAACGGCTCTGAAACGCTTCGATCAAGCCTCCCACTCACAAATGTTACCTTTTCAAAAAATAATAAAAAAAATATAAATGAACTCGAAAATCAAACGGGCCAAATACCATTTGAACTCTGATCTTTTTTCCACTTCTGGACACGAAAACAAGGAAAAATGTCAACTGGAGATGACTTCCAGGTAGAGACAACAACCACAGAAATGAGACGGAAACGAGCTACAATATTTCCTTTTCTTCCCAATATTCTGCCACTGACTATTGAAATTTGAGAAATGTAACTGAAACGCGGTGGAACCCTTGCATTAAACTTCCAAAAAATCTTTAAGTAATGTCGTTCTTCGCTTTTCGGCAATATCCATCTGGTTCTCCAAATCACCCCGATCAGTCGTTTCGGCCCGCTCAATCTTCCACGACAAGTTTTCGATCTCGGCTTCTAATTGAGCTTGCTGGTACTCGAACTACATGAAACGAAATTAATTGTATTCTAGATTATTTTCCCCAGTTTAAACAAGCCAATTTGAAAGCAAAAGCTTTCAGCTAAGTTTTTCTGCCTCCTATAATGTACAGCTATCCCCGATTGGTTCTATGAAAATACCGCATGAATTTGGACCTTGTTCTGAATGTGTAAGATAAGAAATGTCGTCTGTGTTCTCGAAAGTCATACTTTTCTAGGGGTAAAAAAATCGAATTTAATTATACGCACACCTAAGTGATTACTGGTGAATGTGCGATTTTGATATACGATCTGGATATATGATTTTCATAATGTCGTTATTACTGGATTGATCCGTAAGCCCGTGCCGATTTTCGCCCACTTTGTCATTCAGACAGCCCTGGTATTTTTCTCTGTGCGCATACAATTTTTTTGTTCACAAAGTCGCAGAAGGATCTCTTAGTGACATGTTTGCCAACTTTGGTAATTCTTTCCTTGAAAAGAAAGTTTTTATCCAACGCTGAAAGATGAGCGATACCGATGAAAATTATTGCAGTGATTTGCGTTATAATATCCACAAAGGACTCAACGCTTGGGAAATTACTAAAAAAAATTATGCAGTCTATCGTCCTGATGGCCTAAAAGAACCCGTGGTTAAGAAACGGTGTCCGCTGTTTCGAAGTGGAAATTTTTGTTTCAAGATGGTTACGGACCAAATAACGACTTTGGTTGACACAAACCAACATCTGACAATTCATGAGGTACAGGAGATTGTTGGCTTATCACAAGAAAAAACGTTGTGAACCACCCGAATCAGCTGGATACTTGAAAAGGGCGGACGCGCGGCTCCCGCATCACCTGATCGACTGGACCCGGAGCAGCGCGTGGACGCATCTTCTTACAGACCTGACATTACTCTATCAGATTATGGTCTTTTTATCTCTCTTTAAAATTATTTTCATTTAAAAATTTCGCAAATATGGAGCTAATAAAAAAGCACCTCAATCCATTTTTTGCACAAAAATAGAAGATGTTCTTGGAGAATTGTATCTTTGATCTACCCAATCGTTGGGCTAAGGTGATCGTGCAAAATGGGCCATACACTTTTTGAAAAATTCGTTACACACGGAGAAATTCATTTTCAAGCTTTGAGCAAAAATCGGCACGGGCTTACTGACCAACCCAATTAATTATACGTATATAATATAATGAGAATCTTACAACTTTGCGCCCTATCCGAAATGACCGATTACGCTCCCTTGGCCTCCTCTACATCTGCTATAGATCTACGTAATATTGCACTGCAGCGACACTTCGGCGTCATCACCACATTATCGCGTAATTTGTTTTTTATAATGTAACACTTTCGACCGTGTAAAAGTGAGTCCGCATAAACCGTGTAAATGGTGCTACTGTAAATGAAATACTTTTGAAATTTGTACCAATTCTTTGCGAGGTCCAGGTTCCATATAATAAGCGTAAGGGTATGTATACTGCAACGTGTATCGACATTTCGCTAATAAGGCGGCTGCGTCTAACAAACACTGCCAGTCAATCCAAGTTCCCGATGTTCCTGTCATCACTTTCGTGTTAATTCGATCTTTAATACGTTCAGGCGTTTGTTCTTCTAATTTTAAACTCTTGGAATGGTTCTCCCACTGAAAGAATATTATAAATGTTTTTGGCAACATATTCATTGCGTTTCATATTTCAATGCATCTTTTGATTGAATTTTCGCTAGTTTACCCGTTCAAAATAATGTAAATACTTCTTCAAGGCTTCTTTAGCCCGCGCATGGGCGGATTCGTTCGCGATGTTAGGATTCTCTTCATAACGCGAACAACGATAATACTCTGATCCGTGCGTTTTCCAATCCCCAAGACACATCCAGCAAAAATCGTGATTGCATATGTAACACCGCAAATGATTACAACCTCCGTTCTTCTCTATACTAATATGACACTTCGGACACTGAAGAAAGAAATAGCTCAATTTTAATACAACAACTTATTGGAAATTCGTGTTGACGGATACAATATATATTTCTTACCACTTTAGTATGCGCGCTAATATAATTGGCCGTTTCGCTGTCATCGGCGCATTTTGTCAACCATCTGCGGATAGTTTCGCAATCCGTGGGCGCATGATAATCATTCCCGCATCGAAAACTGCCCCAAAACGAATAACGTTTTTATCATGAACAATGTTTTAACATTTAAATTTCAGTTAGAAGTTTCAAGGCCTTTTTACCAAAAGCAGGTTTCGCAGTCGGAGCAGAGGACTCGCTTTGCTTTGAGTTCTTTCGCACGAGCAATTAGCTGGCAATTAGGCCCTGGACAAAATCTAAGCTCAGGATGAGACCGCACGTAATCGGCGAAGGCGTATTGCTGATACTTTTCCCGTAAATTGGGCGAGACCAATAATGGAAGCACAAAATCTTCGGTACCCAGCACGTAGCATCCTGTGCTCATGCATGCCATTGCTGGAAATAAAACAAATTTATGCAACTTCGAAACAGGTTTTTTTTGTGTGTGTTTTTCACTTGTTGAGACTCCTTGCATGATTTGGAGTTCAAAATAGGTCGACCAGCAGTTTCTGCAATAATTGTGGCCGCATGCCATGGCTCGGAACTGGTCGGGTGCTTGAGAAACGAGGCAAATATTGCAAACTGGGCTTTTAAAGCCAAACAAGGACGAGGTCAATGCTTGGGAACAGGTTTGGCGACTGGGTTTGACTCGGGATTCCACCAAAAGTTTCTCTGAGTCAGTGCGGTATTTGCGAATCACTTCTGAGGACTCCCACTGATGGATATGGAGTAGCAATTTGGATAACGAAGGAATAACCTATAAGAGAACCCCAACAATGAATATTCGACGGAAATGGAAAAGAGAAATAAAACTTCTAAGAGGAAGCAGTTTGTATGATTTACTTGTAAGCTATTGCTTAATGATTCTACGGCTTCGTTCAACAATCTTTCGACTTGTTCTTCTGTAAGGCATTCGAAAACAAAGTGTTCCGGGTCACTACTTTGGGAATTGAAGGATTCTGCTTCGCCATCATCGCAATTGTTGTAATAATCATCGTAACCACAATCTTCTTCAGAGTAATCTACATCCGAATCCATGTCTGCAGCGGACATCTAGGAACTGAACTCTACAAATTACAACATTTGTTAAAAAAACACTTCAGTACTTTATAAAATTTCAGAAGAAACTACCTCCGTACACACAAAGCCTCCCACGAACAGTTCTCCAGTTTTCCGTAGGGGATAGAGTGAAAACGACCAGATGCAAAACCACCATGCCAGAATGACCTTGCATCTAGCCAACCGGTTTCTTGAATTCAGGGAGTGTCTAAAAGATCAGAAGTGCTGTGATTGGTGAAATTCTGAAATTGTGGTATTTCGTTACAAAATGTTTTTTCTTTTAGATATATACAAGGACAATATTCAAGAATACTACAGAAATGTAAAATAATACCAGGATCTTCTAATATGATTTTTATATGAGCGCTCTCTCATGTTACATTTAATAAATAAAACTTTTTACATAAGATTGTTTTTTCTAATCGATCAAATTTTATTTTTCTCGATCATTCCAATATAATTTGACAATGGATACTTTGTTGAAACGCAACCAGTAAACCATTTTACTTAATTGAAAGTGAGTAAATGTCCGTTAGGCAAATTCCCTACGATTAATGAGGGACCACAAGCGATTTTTCACAAGTGTTGCCACAATCAACTTTAACTTTATTATCGGAAACTAGCTGGACAAATTCCTAAACGTTCACGAAACTATTTAATAAGATACAATGTCCTACTGGAACAAGAAGGCCAAAGCAAAAAAAAAGAAGCTGCAACAATTGTTTACGGACTACTCTGGAGGTCGCATCAATGTAAAAGGGTTAAACTCGACAAATGTGCTACTATTTACAGATCAGCGCTGTCTTAAGACCACTTAATGATATAATGTTTATGATATCTATTACTTTTGTTTGATTTTTGGACCGTTGTTTTTCAATTTATTTTTTTATATATTTTGAATTGACTGCACTTCTGGTGTTTCTTTGCTTTTAGTATGTATTTCCATCCTTGTGTTTTAGTAATGTTTTACTGCTTGTGATATTTTTCGTTTCACTTCTTATTTATTTGTTATTATTATTTATATATACTGTATGTGTAGATCTACTGTACATATTTGTCTTTCTTTTGCCTTGACTGCACTTTCGGTGATTCTTCGCTTGTATTAGAATAATGTAGAAGTTTGTTTGGGCAACGGTTGTGTAGTTGGCTTGTGTTCACCGATAAATCGGTAGAAATTTGCAGTCAATGCAACGAACATATATAGGCTTTCAGCAAAAAAAAACAAGTTTTAAAGATTCCATTTGAAGAAAAAATAATTTTCAAATTATAATGAAATGTTATGTTTATGTTATGTTTTATTGTTTAAAGACGAACTATCTCGCATCGCGAGACATTATCGTTTTCAGCTTTCGTTACATTTACGTAAGTCGATTCATTGTAAAAGCATGTAAGAATGAATAAATTGACACCACAATATAAAAAAGATATTGACTAGATGAGATCGGCTATTTTCGTGTTTGTCAGATATTGTATGAGTGCCTTTTCGATGAATTGCTGGTCATGCACGGTCCTTTCTCCGAATCCTAAGATTTCGTCCAAGGTAGTGGGTATGCTTCTGCTCTGGAGTTTATCCAATAGGAATTTCCTTTCTGACGTGAATTCGCGACATTCCAGGATTAGGTGTGCACAGAGCTGCATATCGCTCGTTTTGAAACGAGCGCGCTCGCTCGCGATTTTCAAAAAAAAGAGCGCGCTCGCGTATATTTTTTCTTAAAAAAATACATCTATGTAAAACTTTAGAATATAAATAACTAAATAAAACATAATAAATAAAAAATAGAGAAAGGGTAAGTTAAAAGATAAAAACGAAGCAGTATTGTTTGATCAATTTGTGCTACTTCCATTTTTTCATATGTGTCTGGTCTTACTTGGCTGTTACAGTGTACGGTAGTTAATCTAGTCGTTCCCGTTTTTGTTTGTATGCAGTGCAATTAAACTTGTCCATTCTTGTCCTGCTTTCAGTGAACTTTGACGCATGTTTTCCGCTTTCCTTTGAAGAAATGTCTAAAGTAGTTAAACTCGAGATTTTTTAAAACTAATTAGCTGGCAGAAAGCTTTGGCCTAGGCCGTTGATCAACAAGAATAGTAAACAAGTTCATCTGGGTTTTAAAGGAACTAATTATAGTTTCACTCGTTATTAAAAACTCAGCTTCGGTTTCATTCAATTGCTTTATTCAACTTATAACTGAGTGCACTCTTATGCT
>JAHZNP010001885.1:0-13370 GCA_020615345.1 Triops cancriformis | reverse complement strand
CTGTGATGGAGACTTGGACGAATCGATGGGAGGCGACCATAAGCCCCTTGAAAGACCTACACGTAAATCCATCACACCGGGGGATCGTTGACGTAAGACTGCGTAGGGGTATCATCTCTAAGATGATACGAATAAGAACTACGCACTTTCCAACGAAAGCTTACCTCAAACGCATCGGCAAAGTGGATTCGGAGTTCTGTTCCTGCCAAGATCGTTCATACCAAGACTTACCACACCTTTTGTTTCACTGCCGCAAGTTAAACCGAGAAAGAGCGTTACTGCTAAGAGAGCTGAGCACTCACCACGTTCATTTTAATGCGCAAGAAATTCTTACCAACAAGAAAATCTTCCCGGCGATGGTCGCATTTATGGACGAAGCAGCCAAGATATAAGACTATAACCCCTCAACCCCCCTACCCAACCAACCCTTTATCACCCTACCTGAACCCTGCTCCCCTTCTTCCCTTATCTTACCTCCCCTACCCACTGATTGTGCCTAGCACATTCAGTGCTGTTGTTTAAGTTACATCTTCCCCTAATGTTATTGGATATTTGTTAAAGTGCAATTTTTCTGTACGGACAAATGCCGGCAATAGGCGCAAGCCTACGCGGGCCAATTCAATAATAAAAAACCCTGTAACAACTGAAAACACAACTGACAACTGAAAACGTTGGTCAAACGTCTGCTCGAGAATTGGAGGGGTGGGCGGGCGAAACGATTTGAACCCATTGGCCTGAGCATAGGGGCGAACGACTTGTGTATTCGGTGGCGTGGGAAAGGAGCCCAAGACCCTTAAAACTTGCTACTGGGTTTTGGGACAGCTAACCAAAAACTGGGAAGACGTTGCCAATAATTCGGCGAGTATCCCGAATTTTATGTAAAAGCTACCAACTTTTTTATTTCCTTAAGAGATAAGTTCTCTTGCACATTACAAGCCAGCATCAAACACAAATTGCACGCGTGAAACGAATTACTACAGATACAATACACAGCTGGAATACACATGGACTATTCATTACCGTAATCAAACACTTTTGATATTAATACTAAGTACTCTAGACTTCTGTATTGTTAACTGAAATGGATGAAAAAGTATTGTATGCAGATTGGTGGAGGAGAATGGGAAGTAATAAATATGGCCCAAATACGCCCTTTTCACTAATTAATTTTTCTTACGAATCATGCACAAGTCGATTTTGAGACTAAGATTTCAGGTTTATGGAATACTGTTGATCATTTTTAAGTACTTGCTACTGGGTTTTGGGAAAGGTTACCAAAAATTCGGAAGACATTACCAACAGTTCGACGACTATCGCCAAATATGAGTAAACTGGTAACCGCCAAATATGAGTAACTAATACTGGGTTTTGGGAAAGTTTACCAAAATAGGGAAGACATTACCAATAATTCGGCGAGTATCGCCAAACATGAGTAAAGGCTACCGGCTTTGGGAAGAGAAAACCCCAAAATTTTTGGGGAGCAGACTATATTTTGACGAAGGTACCGTTTTATGGTGGCAACTACTAATTTTAGGAAGACACAAAACACTAGTTTTGGGGTGCCCGTTTTTACAGTGAGGAGCATCTGGTTTAGTTACCTTTTAATCTTATTCTTTTTACTCTTGTTCTTCTTAATCTTCCATTAATCTTAGGACTTCTTATAGCTCGTCAAACACTTCCGATTGTTTTCCACTAATTAGTGAATATCTTTGTTCGGACCACAGTCTATATAATTTATAGACTGTGGTCCTACAATACAATCTCGCTATAACTACAGTACTACAGTCAGGGGCGTATTTAGGGGGGTGGGGGGTCGACCCCCCCCCCTTGAAATGTTTATTTTATAATGGGGAAGATAGGGGAATGATCAAGTGTCCAAAAAAATTGCATATTGCCCCCCCCCCCCGAAATGAAATCCTGGATACGCCACTGACTATAGTACAGTAAAACATCTCGCTATGTCTAACAATACTACTACAGTACAGTACAACCTCGCGATAACTAAAGTATTGTACTACAGTACAATACAATCTCGCTATAAGGAATCTCCTGACATGCAGCGAAGTGCTCGGTAAATCAGAAGTGCAGTACATCGGACGCTTTCTGTCCACATTTACTGAGACCTGGACCTGTCGTACTCCTCCATAATTGACGACATTTCATCGTAAACAAGCTTCGTTATAGCGAGTTTTTATTGGGACCTTAACCCCTTTTGGACAGAGCAACGTGAGCTGGGGAAAATCCGAGGGCACGACAGGAGTAATATAACCAACTAGCATAGCTGAAAAATCTTATAAATTTTACTTCCCCTAAAAAAAATCTTGGTTATAAAAAATTGCGCATCAGCCACAAATGCGGGCAAAAGATTTAATATTTTTTATGACTTCGCGCATATAAAATTGTAAAACCCGGAAAACCGCCCGGGGTAGGTATTACTGGACGTTTTTCTTTGAATTTCAACAGTTCAAGGGCATTAAGACTTTCAGCATCATTCTGGTTTTAAAAGCCTCTGGAAGGCAAATGGCTGAAATCTCGACGGAAACCATGTCATTTTACGAGGTCGTCGGGAAAGGAACAATATGAACTCGCTGTGTACGCCATGAAGTTTTAATGGATGAAGAGCGTTTAGCGTGGTGAACAATGTATTTTTTAAGTTACAAAAAGCGCAGTCAAAAAATCCACAGTATATGTAGGCAATTACAGCAACTCGCATACCTTAACGAGCACCCATTCAACCCGGCGTGCGCACTTTAATGAGAATTACAAACACAGGGACTAGAGTAGTTCAGGCTGAAGTTCCTTACTATCAAGTTTTAAAAGAATCCATAATTTTATTTATAACACTAGTCAACTAAGTTTAATCAAATATTGATTCTGTATGGACGAATAAACTTCAACAGCGCAGTCCTTATACTCATTGTGATTGAAGTTGGTGAGCTGAAATAGAAATCCAAAGCTGTCGCAGAAAACTATGGGCTGCTCTAACAAGTTTTACTCAAAGGAGGGGTCGGCAGCGACAATTAAGGAAAAGAAGACCTTGTTAGTACTTTTTAGATCAATTAAACTCAAACTTATTAGACTGGTAAAGAATCTTTCTGGCGAAAGATCGGAAAGTTATGCAGAATGTAATGGCTGGATCGCTGTATGCTAGAAACTTCTCCGTCTTAATGTACCGGCAGGTCAGGTGATGACCGGGGGCTGCGAGAGAAGTTAACTTTACCTTTGATTTAAACTAAGATCGAACTTCGACTTCCAAAGTTTTTAGTTCAGAAAATGTGCCATGCTTTTAGCACCTAATTCCTCATCAACGCGTTCTCATCGCTTCTACTATTTAAGTGTCTTTTAAAAAGCCCGTGGGGTAATTATGAGGTTCTTTAATTAATTTCTGAAAGAAAGACGCTTCGCTTTTACAATTAGGATTTTTAATTTCTTTCACGATGCAGCACCCTTGATATGGTAATAACGTGCTTTGGGCCAGTGGGAAACTTAGGAATTCTAACTAATAGGCTCGGACTTAAAAAAAAAGAAAAAAAGGATTTTCCACGTCGAGAATGAGAGAGAGAGAGAGGGATAAATGAAAAGAAAAAGCTTCACTTCAGGTAAGTTTAGGCTATTTTACGTTCCGGATTATTGAACATGTTGATACAGAACCGTAGTTGCGACTTGAAACCCAAGAAACTCTCTGAATCTCATAAATGACTGCCGTTCCGAGATCCATTTCACGGTCGCAAATTGGTCCACACCACTAGTCGTGGATGAACGAGACCTCCGATTTCGCAATTAACGGTGCGACTATGGCCGTTAATGATGAACAACGCTTCGTTGGCGGGGCTAACTAAATAGGTGCCAAAGACACCCGCGCTCAAAATCGGACGATTGGGGTTGCCCCATTGTACCCAACTGGATTCCAGGGCTTTCCCCACGCCGGTGACCATTTCCACTTTGCCTAATAAATCATCGCGTCATAACAGCGTGCTGTCGTTGGCTTGTCACATTATGTACGTACCGGTCGCCAGGTTGAGGAATAATATGTCTCCCTTGTCTGCCGAGCTCCCGTACAAGTCATAACCGTGACCAGTTGCGGACGGATGGAATGTGATATCGCTGACGTTAAGTGTCGTTCTCACATCAAATAGGAATCGCAGTCCATTCTCTAGGAAACAATCTGGCCTTAGTAACGGCTTAACGAGGACCTTAACAATTGCAATCTTATTTTACGGGTCGTTTCTTGGACAACCAGCGTGACGCTGTTTCGCTCACGATGAACGGTTACTAAGATACGGCTGTCCGGCGTAAGGTAAGGCTGTCCAATTAAGGAGATTTTATGGCTCAAAACCGTATCCGTGAAGTAATCCATTACTAACTGGCCCGTCGGTTTTCTGCTCACCGGCTCTTCGCACTCCATGATAATCAAACCATCTAGAAGAAGAGTAACCCTTCAAAGTTTCTTTCTGGGTTGCTTTCATATTTAATAAAGTCCTCACGTACACAGAGATGAATATTGTAGATTTCGCGGAACACAGTTATACGGCGCCAGATCGATAGCTTTGATGTACTTCATTGCCGGCAAACTCATCTTATATAAACCGCGTTGGTTGGTATGCGTCACGTAGCCGTATTTAAATTCATGACCATACTCCTGAGAACCAAACGATAAAGAATTACTTTCTCTCTGTTCTGCGCTGCACCACACTCGATCCTTAATTCACTTAAAGGAACAGGGTCTATTTCAAATGCGCGGTACGGCGTGCCTCAGGCAGTATTGCCAAGCAACTCCCTGGATGGGAACTTGTCATTGTTACGCAAAGTACCGTGTGTATTTCATATCTAGCCGGTTCTTTAGTATATCTTGGTGCTGTTGTACTGTACTAACCTGGACTGGGGGAATGAATAATGCTTTGACTAAATCAAAATGGCCGTCGATAGGTTCGGGGTGCACTGTATGATGTTTCTTCTTTTGACTAGCGTCGCGGATAACTTGGATTGTCTTCACGCCGCGGTCATCTTCCCCTCGCCAATTAACAACCCACACTTGGTCGAGATGTTCCACGTAGTAGAGATCGACAGGGTATCGATCCGTCATAACCACCTGTTAAATAAGCCTAGTTTATATTTGGGGGCCATTTGACTGCCAGGCAACCGTAACAATGGGATCATAGCCCAGGGGCACAACTGCAGGACGAAATGCTACGAGTTCATCTAACTTAGTTTACTCAAATGGATCTGAATTCTGCCATGACTGCGCTGACATTTTGCATTGCTATGTCACAAAGAAGTAAAATATTTTAAAAATATAACGGGATGATGCGAAAATAACGTGAACAGTCGCTGTAAAGTTCATTTCTACAAACTCAATTACTAATTTCCTGAATTTTGACAAACTTCTATCTGCATATTTCGAATATAGTATTGATAGTATTGATACAAGATTAAGTGCTAGGGACAAACAGGTAACGATAGAAAAATATGCCAGTTGCAACTGCTTCCATCTTTGAATAACAATGTAGTGTTGGTTCGGTCATGATTACATGCATGCTGTCATAATCAAGACGTTTGTCCGACCAAGAAAAAAACGCTTCAGCGTTCAATATAGCATGCACCTTTGATACCGTTCGATGTACCATTAAAGTATATCGATGTACGATTGTACGATGAAAGTATATCGAACGGCACTAGCTCCCCTGCAATAAAAACTATGGTGCAAAGCACCAATCTTTGGAAAAAGGCGTAAAATTGGCTCCACACATAGTTTCATGGATGACGTTATCATCAATAAACTTAGCAGATGATTTTTTTACGAGTTTTCAACATTTCGTGTCCCAACCTTGAGTTTACTATCAAATTAGAACATATTACACGCTGATACTTTTTTTCTCCAGTGGTCACGAATACTATGCTGGAACGGACCTAGTGTCTAGTTCGCAAAGCTTGGAAGAATTTACACTCGGGTAGATTGACTGTTCAACCTCGGCATTGCCTGCAGGACAGCTTGCTTTTCTTTCGATTTGCCATTGGCAGGCAAGTGACAAACTTAGAGCTATACTAAAGTCCTGTACAGCAAACTCATGGCTTCCGTATGACTACCTGGCCAGTTAGGCCAACGCTAAGTATTAGATGAGGTACTTACGTCCACAACCACCATTTGAACTTGGCTTATAACCAGGATTCGATCCTTATTCGGCTGACTGGCATAAATGTACCGATCGGCCACGTTAATGGCCCTGCCCCAGCTGCAGTTGACGCCCTTGTCGCCGCACACGTAATCCTGTACAACGAGAAACACCCCCAAATGAAAATCCCCAACATTGACGGATGCAGCCGTAAACTTGTCGGCGGACGACACCGTTGCTCGTTTCCGTACCTGAGTACCTGGCACGATATCCGTTGACTGAATCAAGTGATGCAATCGGCAGGCTTGAGGCTCGTAAACGGAGACTCCCCAATCATGGAACGCAAAGAATCTCCGCTCATCACCAAATCCAGCTTTGGAACGAAATAAAAGGCCCACCGGAAAAAAAACACGACATAAACGTTAAAAAAAGAACCATACCAGGAAAATAAAGAGATAAGCTGACGGTCGATTTATTCTTATGAGCTCCTTATTACAAAAGCGCTTTCTCTTATTTCTGGGAAGTACATACCGGGTGATGACTCTTCCTGGACAACGAGCGACGAAATATCTCTTGCAAGACCTCCTATATTACTCCCTTGGCACATGAAGGCCCCTGTGTCTGAATAGGCGATATTTCGTATCTTGAGTTCAGTCCCATTACCCAACACTTCGTATTTCTCCCCGATTTCTCGCAGCAATTCATCATTTTTCAACCATTCCACCTGAAAAGGGGGTTCCTTAACTGTAAAGAATGGCGGGGCTAAGACAAGAGAGAAATGTACGTACTTTGGGGAAGGGCTCGCCCACCACATGACACATCATGGTAGCCTCTTCGCCCCGTCGGCGTGACTGAATGCGGGGAGTGACGCGTACTTGTGGCAAAGCTGGGGGAAGATTAGTAAAGGGATGCAAGCTTTAGTACCAAAAGGAAAGCAAAAGGAAACAAACTATTCTAGTGTAATCCTAGACAATTGGGAGGGGGGTTGCAAAACCTTGTCTCCCCCTTAATAAAGTCTCGTCTTGTTCACTTACTGTGAACCGTGAGAACGTGAGTCTGGACCACGTCTTTGTTGCGCTGAGCGTGACAGGTGTAATTGCCGGCATGGACGAGTTGTACCCGGGTAATGTAAAGCGAACCGTCGGCAAAAACGCGCATTTCATCCTCAGCTAGATTAGCCAAGTCAGTCCCGTGTCTTCGCCACACAATGGGCGGGGACGGAGAGCCAGTGACGTCGCATTTAATCTCCACGTTATCGCCCACCCGAGCCGATACGTGATTTATTTCCAGCGCCTTGTCCAGGGAAACGACCGAAACGCCTAACATTTTAATGACATTAGCAATTGGGCTTCCATATTTATGGAGCTCGCAACAATGATTATTTGCTGCTCTTCTGCTTCCCCCCTTCTTCATTGTTTCGTAGCCACGTGACAAGGGAGCGTGCAAGGAGCGAATAAAAGCTCATTCGCTCATGATATATCTTTATAGTGTTGCAGCGAAAGACACCAGGAATAACATTGCTGCAGTCATAAAGGGAAAAGCAAAAACTGCGCGTTCTTTTCGCCCGCTACAAGGCAATCCTTCTACAAGCTAATGAATACCGCTTATTTATGGCAGAATTTCTTGCCAACAGCTCGCTACTTCACAAAGGAAGGGGGAATGAGAAAGCACCCGTGGCTTTAAGTCGTTTTTGAAATTTGCGTATGTAAGATACTGAGATGCTAACAGTACAAGTTCATGAAGTTGGTTCTTACTGTACAGTTTGCTGAAAGCGACGTAAAACTCGTTGATGTTGAGATGCTTGTCGTGATCAGTGTCGTCATAAAGAAGCATGTCGGTTAAGGAACAATCCTTCGCTAATTGGCTGAGATGTTCCAGCTCACCAGCCTGGGAGAGAAAGAGCAGACGAAGGAGAAAAAAGTAGAATAATATTAAGGAAGAGTTTTATCGCACGGAAAAGTTGACAGGTTAAACCCGTAAAACTTTTATAGGCCGTTTCTTGAGAATCCCTTAAAATTTTGTGAGCATATCCAATCTTCACCAAGTTCTGCGTTGAAGTGTCTTTAAAATAAAACTTTGCTGCAATCCGCATAAAGTATAGCCTACATGAATAAAGTGAACTTGGATACTGAAATCCCCAAATATGAGCATACCGTTCAATACAAAAATCTTCTCTTTTTTGTAATACGCGCCAAATTCTTTGCTTTTCTTTGCGAATTTTCAGTATAACGTCATTATTGCCAAAAGAATGACAAAAGTACGTCACTTTTTTCATCCGCACCCCTTCCATTTATCACGCTCAACTTGAATGCCAAATCAAGGCCTAATGAGAGGAGCTTGTTTGATGAATGTTTCTAATGTACCAACGCGTCAGTAAACAAAGCAATCTGTGTTCTACTCCGCGATTTAACATGCATTTATAAACAGCAAACCAGAAATAACATACTGACAACAGACAATAGCTTACAAGCTTAACGCTAAAGTAAATACGAGTCTTTTTGCATATGTTGCATTGTTCCTAAGCCCCCTAGCGGACTGCTTTGCTCAAAGTTATTTAGTTCACATATAGTAATCTTAGCGTTACCAAACCGAGCGTAACCTAATTAGATGAACATAGTTCTGATTTTGAAAAGAACTTGAAGAATGTTTTACAAGAATAAAACAATGTGGTTTCGAAACTATTTGCCTTGTGGCTGTCATTGAGTACTACCGAGAGCGTTGCATACGGTAAACGTATGATTACCATATGACTAAAACGTACCCCAGTTACCCTGTAACGCTAACGCTAAAGTAAATACGAGTTTTTTGTATGTTGCATTGTTCTTAAGTCTCCTAGCGAAACTGCTATGCCCGGAGTTATTTAGTTCACATATAGTAATTTTATCGTTACCAAACCAAGCGTAATCTAATTAAGTGAACATAGTACTGATTTTTAAAGGAACTTGAAAAACGTTCATACACGAACGAAAAAGGGCGGCCTCGAAACTATTGGCCTCGTGGCTCTCATTGAGTACCACCGAGAGCGTTGGGTACGGTAAACGTATGATTACCATCTAATTAAAGCGTACCCCAGTTACCCTGTATCGTGACAACAATGAAAAAAGAAACGCAAAGAAAAAATGAGAGTATCCTATAGTTACGGTGTAAACTAGCACAGGAAAATGTGTATCGTCCCAAAAATACACTACTACGGGTTAAGATTCATTGTCGTCATTTAACCCCTGTTTATTAAGTGGGTTAAGGGATACCCACCGTGTATTATGCTCCTATTTGAGTTTTTTTCCGGTCTGCCGTAAGACAGTTATCTTTCGGGTATAAGGGTCTTTTAACAGGACTACGACGGCTTATTTGACAAGTGAAAGGGTTGGTAAATTGCAAGTCTTTTAACTTTCATGCAATAGCGCAACGCGGAAGAAACGAGTTTCATTACCTTGAGCAGCTCTTCTCGCTCCAACAGGCCATTGTTGTTGTCATCATAATGACTGAACATCAGACTAACTAAGTAGTCCTTCCCCGGGCTCCGTTCTTCCCCCGACATCAAACGAGCATGATTGTAGAGTAGCAAATTATCCTACAAGGCGGGTAGAAAAGCAAAAGTAATACCCACGGGCTAGAACATCTATTTTGTCTTTCTTTTATCTTCTTCCTCTGCTTCTTCTTATTCTTCATCATGTACTACCTTAAGAATCTCGTATTCCTGCTGGGAACAAATGGGACCAGCTGCTGTCGTTAAGGGGTTAATGAGAGGCAATTCTGACGATGCTACGTCTCGTGGTGTCGTCTGAGCTTCATCTGGTGTGGGTGTCTCCGTAGGAGCATCAGGGAATGTCCATTCCGACGATGGCACATGGGACACTGGCACGGAGGAGAGTGTCGAAGTTGGGGAAATCACGTACAGCTCTAAGATTCCGAAAATCCCCAGTCGAGGAAATTGTTACGTTTGCTGGCTCGTGCCACCTAATTAAACTTCTTGTTTTACCTTTCCTCCGTAAGCATTTGTACGAGTGGTCAATGGCGATAGATTTTCCTGTGATGCAAGCAGCCCGGTGAAGTTCACAATGGCTGGAATACAAAATCCCATCGGTTCCGCAGACCAGCTTATTATGTTTGCGACATTTTCGGGCACACACGCATTCCGCTTCGCCTAGGGCGTTCATTTGGCATTCCCTTCCCCGGCCGCACATCAATGTTGCACACGTTTCTAAACAAAGATACAAGACAAGGACACAAGCTTAGCACGCGTTTAAGGGGATTGTTGACGCAAACATAAAAGAGATTTTTCTCCTTTGTCTCCGAAGGGGACGAAAGAGTTTCCATTTCCCCTAAACTTTTCCTTTCTTTCCTTTTGGAGACCTATCATGAACTTCCTATCTGTGCTCGCGAGCTACAAGTAATACATGCTCCCTTGAATCGTTGAGATCTTCGTGGCGTAGAAAACGGAATGCCCAATCCCTGACAAAAACCCTTCTGATTTAACCTTCCAGGATCGAAAATGACAACGCTCCCATTCATTCATCAGTAGGGGAAGTTTCTCCTGGCAGAATGCCAAACTAGAACGCCCATGTCAGGAAAAGTTTTTCCAAGCTTTAGTATTCCCCTCCCAGGCAGGAATCACACTTGCGGTCGCCCGACGCTAGAGCTCGCCGACAGTGAACGTACTGTACACTACTTCCCGAGCCTACCGCTGCGTACAAACGCCGGGTAACATTCTCCAGGGAAATCCAAGCCTTTTCTGCATGCATGCCCCTTCTATCTTCCAAACCACCTTTTCTTGCCACATTCTAACTTGTTTACCGCTTTGTGTGTTTTCTCGCACGCTTCAGGTAAACCTCGTACAGGTGAGGGGGAGAAATTCCTGTTATCCAACAATATTGCATTTCCAAGATGGACCAAACACTATGGACACGTTCCGTGCTCCAAGCAGTACACCCTAGGGGTATAACGCTCCCCTTCCCCCGACTCGCCCCTGTTGTATTGGTTGTAGAGACGCAAGGAGTCTCCCTAGTCTCTTGTACATTTCTGCCATGTGCCGACTAACGAGGGAGTACAGAAATTGTACGGGGGCCGGTGCGACCCTTGGACATGGCATTGTCTTGGAAGGCAAACTCTAAGCACGTCCCTATCCCTTTTTATGGCCATATCTCCTGCTCGTGCGGTTTTAGCTTCTCTCCCCGTACTCCGTAAAAGTACATTAGGACTAGAGTATTGCTTAGCTTGTAGAGCCTACAATAGCTGGTCTTATTGATCCTGTGGTAGTCATGCTAGGCTACTATTCCGTTTCTGCTTGATGCCAGTCGCAGTATATGTTACGGAAGAATGGGGCCAATTTCGAAGCCCGTCAGGGGCTTTACGCAAAGTAGGGTTGGGACGAACATCCCTCCCTCTTCGGATTTCCTCTGTCTCTAAAGAAGATCATAAGCTGCGTAGTTCTCACATGAACGAAGTCGCGTCGACGAATGAAGGGTACGGACCAGGGGGCGTTTGCATATCTTGGGAACGCGCCCAAAAAGCTGGCCTAATTGCTTTGGAGTACGGAGGGTGCAGAGATGACGTTGGATAACAAGTCGTTGTTCTTTCTGCTAAGCCTGCCCTAGTATAATGTATGATCTGAGCTTGGGCAAATTCCGCTCGATTGAGTAGAATCATTTTATTCGATTGCCCAAGAAATCCATACGGCATGTTTGTCTTTGCTGGGTAAAGAATTTTTCTCTCCTCTCTCGCTTCCTTAAATTGCATTTTATCCCGGATATACTAAAGCCTTGATAACTTTCTTCTCTCCATTTTTTTTCGTTCAATTTTAAAAGACAAACTTGTAGGTAAAAGTTTTTTTCCGACGGAAGTGAGCTTCTGTTTCCATTTCTGATACCTGGCGTTTACAAAACAAAAAAAGCTATATGATTTTTTTTCTCTCTTATTCATGTACGGGGCATTACGACCGGTACAGTCTGTTCGCTTTCGTGCATTTTGCCCCGTTTCACCCCCCTTAAAAAGGGCCACTGGGACGCTGGCCTAACAACCGTTGGGCTGCCACTCATAACTTACGGGCTCCCGACATTTTAATTTCGGGGAATGACATTCCTTGGCCGTGCTCGGGAAACAAAAGAAGTCACGTGGAAAGAAAGAAAACGACAGATATTTTCACGCGAGGTCTTTATGAAAAAAGAAAGTTTGCGAAGCTGGAAGCTGGCTAACGGGCGGAAGAAATTTCCTTCCGTGCGGCAGAACGCGAAGCATTTGGACTCTTTCCGCAAGAGCGTGTAAATGAGGAGAAAACCGGCAGCACCCAAGAGAGAAGGGAAGCGTTTCATATGCATGCAGATAAGGCCAAGCTCATTTGGACAGTCTTTCCCTCGACACCTACTCCTTTCATTCGTTTTTGCTGCGTCGTTGATGAAAGCAAGTTTACAAGTTGTGAGATTCGCGCTTATCTAGCTGGTTTTGGTGGTATCTCTTAACTTGGGGTGAAACGTTAGGGACCCGGTAAACGTTCCTAACAGCAAACAGGAAGTCCTTAGTGTCTTGGTTACATATATGGCTTCGTCAACATTAAACCTTGGTTTCCACGGTCAAACTAGGATTTGGTTAGCCGAACGTCGGTGAGGAGCTATTATGTTTCAACACCCGAATATCTTGATACATACTGTAATACTTCAGTGTTCTGGACTCCTATCATGGCAACTGCTCACATTTGTCAACTGCCCTAAGGGAGCGTCCAAGTAAGGCACGCCTACGCTATCTCTGTTCGTTGTTTCAAGCGTATGTGCCTACGTGTATGTACTTACGAAGTTTGAATGTTATTTTCAGTACACCCACGTGACTCTTAACTTCTTGTCGTCTCTCTGATGACATCCTACTGCATAACTTTTCAATCTAGTAATGATTCTCATGGCGTTTTTCCTTGGGAGCACTGGTTGTGCTTTTTTTGGCACTGAGCGCGAACCGCATGTTTCCTTGGGATCCCGCGCGAGTTTTCTGGCACTGGGCGTGTTTCCGTGTGAGAGTGCACACCCTGAAGTAAACCGAGTTCCAGGTTTTGGTGCACTGACTTTTTCGTCAGTGCAAGGGTTTGGGTGCTTTTATTTTTGGCGCCAAACATGAACCCATGAAGCCTTACTTTTTCTTCTTCTAGAAGAATAAATCTCATCTTCAAGCTCCAGTAGTGAAAGTGAAGAGGCACTGGCTTTATTTCTTGCGGACTATGGAATTCCAAGACCGAAAATTTCAAATTATGAGTCTATAGTACGTTTGTATTGTGACGAA
>JAHZNP010001884.1:0-13372 GCA_020615345.1 Triops cancriformis | reverse complement strand
GGGGGGGGGGGGGGGGTTCGGACCGCCCCAACCCCCCCCCCCTAAATACGCCCCTGACCATATATATTATATTTCGAGTTACGATAAATATTTATTCAATGCTTGTACGCCCTTAGATTTTTTTTTGAGATTGTTCACGTTTGTGTGGTTCTTACTTAATTCCTCTTCGTTATAAGGTGGGGTTCAAATTGTGTGTATTAGATGGTTAGATTCAAATTACTCTATAAGGAGAACTTTAACCTTTAGTGTTGTAAAAAGTAACACTAAGCTGCACATGTATCCTGAACATATACTCCATGTACGCAATAAAAACTGCTCATAAATAGAATGACGCGAGGAATTGTTTCTTTCGGATGATCGATTGAGTTTCGGAGTACCATTGTGCCCTACTTTATTTGATTGATTCCAGTACATACTGCGCGGTGGGGAGGCGTGAAAGCAAGGGTACAAAACGCTACGCCGTTACAAGCAAGCAATAAACAACAGCGCGGGGCATAAGGGTTTGACGCACATTGGTCTTTTTTATCCTTTGTTGGAAGCAAGTAACTTGGTCATAAAAACTGTTTCCCATGTTGACATTAACGTGGATATTTCCTGTAGTTGTTAATGTGAAATCGGTACGGCTTGGCACCGGAGCACGTTTCACAAACACTTCTTAAGGCCCCGGTATACACAAACCCCTTATGGGCGAATAACATGGGAAGATTTCAGACACCATAATTTAAAAACGGTCAAAATGTCAAAGATATTGTTTCGATAGTAAAGTTGCTATTAGTGATGACTAGTACATAACGTCAAGTTTTTGTGAAAAAAGGAGATTGATAAATTTGTAAACTTTGACTGAATGTGTGCTACTTTCTTATTATACAGAAAAATGGAAATCGGGCAATGTAGTGCACTAGCTCTGATTTTTTTAAGTTTTATGATAAAGACAAAAAAGAGATCTGTTTGGTAGTTTTTGTGATATTGTGTATGAAATTTCAAGGTTTTGTTTGATTTTATTATGCTTTACCGCTATCCAGAGTTTCTGTTTGACTTCGTTTTGCTTCTGTTATAAGTCACTTGAGCAGACCTACCTTCTAAGAATAAAAACGTGTCCCTATCTTTTATTTTTTTAAAATTTCGGAAGTTGTGTATACCGGGGCCTTAATACTCTTTACTTTTACTTATACCTTGATATATGTATACCTTATTTACAGATATGTTTAAGATCCTATCAAATTTCACTTGATGTCTATAATTTGTGAAACTATTTGTGAAATTATCATTTTTTTCAACTATTTTTTTTCACATTGATACTACTAGATATTAACTACTAGACATAAAAAAATACCAGAAATCAATAAGGAATGACACGTCACGATTTGGTGAAAGCACATTTCTAGAGATTGAACAAAACTCGGACGAAAGTTGGTCCAACGTCTAAAATAAACCATCTAATATTATAAAAATTAATTGTACAAAGCCCCATTGTTGCGCATGGATATCATACTAAAGATGCTTTAATACATAGGAAATGAAACACCAAAATTTTCAGGACAGGAGCTACTTCTGAACGAACATTAAGTACATTACGTGGTCGGATCAATATAACGATGTATGTAATACGATACATAAGAAAAATAACCAATACGAGTACTTAATTCTTCGCCCTCACTCCTATTTCTTTCTATGAATTCTCTTTCCCTCTGTGAATTACTGCACGGAATATTTTTAAAATAGAAACTTGTTAATTTACGACAAAAATAAATAACACGAGCCTTGTGTTATCTATGTTTTGTCGTAAGTTATACCACGTGTCACCAGGCATACGTTTATTGGCGAAGATTTGCTTGAAACGACACAGGTAAACTGTACTTAGTGCATTTAATGGATTTAGGAAGTAATATATTGGCCTACCTGACGGAAAGCGTTTCCCGACGGTATCTCTTCCAAAGTTACTAACATATGAATCATGGGATCATGCAACATGACAAGTACTCTACATAGAGCAACCCAGTATCTACGTTTGACGCACGCTAGTCTTAACTTAAAAGGCAGATATTTTTTTATACAGAGGAACCTTACCCGAAGTGACTTTTTTTACATTTAGAAATACCAATTAAGTAAGAACAACATTGTATTCTTATTTACTTCTAGTAAATAGCGTATAGTGCTTGATAAAAGAAATTGCAAGTAAAATAAAGTAAAACATAATTTTCTACTTCAAAAAATAGTCAGTGATGGAACGCATTCCGTTTTTCCGAGTTTGGATTAAATTTTTTCGCCAACCGTGCGGAATTTTTTACTTATACTTTTAAATTGCTGTAAAAACCCTTGGGTCAGCACAAAACTTTCGTGCAATCGCCGCTTATGTTTATTTTCTTCCAACAGGGACACCACTTCAACTCGCTCGGCTAACGATAAAGTTGTGCACTTCTTTTTAGACATCTTTCAGACACCCTTCCTACTACATAATTGATTGGGTATTGCGAAATGTATTGTAAAATAGGAGTTTGAAAACTGTGAAAGGTGAACGTTTTATTTCTGATATTAGCTGCGTTTCAATAAGAACTCCTAGAGGCTTTTCTTGGAATTTGTCGGTCGACTTGTTTTTCGATATTTTTGTTACGCGGGTTCCTTGGTTGGCTGTTATTAAACGGAAAACGATATCATAGTAAGATACACAATCCTGAAAAAAATTTCTTGTCGATATGCCGGCTTTGACATTAACCGAGTTGGCGTAATCCGAGTTTAGTCTCCATTATGTTAAATGGGAATGAAACGGGACCTGCGACTAGCTTGTAAATAAGCAGGTTTTGTCGCTATCCGAGTTGCTCTTAAATGGGTTCCACTGTATTTTTTTAACACCCTGCTTTGTTATGTATGAGACTCAATATAGGCTACACAGAACCGCACTCGCCTCTAAATAGTAGAAAAACTAAAAAAATTAAAAATTAAAAATAATGCACTATTATTGGCGCGATTCCTGATCATGTAGAGGGGGGGGGGGGCGCCAATAATGCACTGATTGCTGTGATAGACGGCCAACGATCGTGTAGTACAAATAATGTCTAGGTGCGGAAGGTAATTTTATATGCTTTCTTTTAGGGTTTGACTGTTTTGTGCATTGAACTTTCAGCCAGTTGAAGTAGTTTTTGTCTCGTATGCATTATTCCTTTTTATGTTTTTAAATTTTTTAGTTTATTTATATCCTGTCTTTTTCTCTGAATAATTAATATTTTTGGCGTTATATGATGTTGACGGGGTTTTTATTGCAAAGAAGCGAGCTAGTTAAGGCCCCGGTATACACAAACCTCTTACGGACGAATAACACGGGGAACTCTGAAAAAGGCTTCTGCGTAATGCTTTAGTATATTTCAAATCAATGCTTGCAGTAAAGTTGTTTTAATTTATATCTAGTGCCTATGTTTGACATCTTTTGAAAATGTTTTTATTACATTTAAAAAATGTAGGTGAATTTTTGCAAATTTTGAAACCCAAAAAAATTAAAATTTGGCTGATAAGAGCACTAGATAACTTCTTTCTATATTTTTTGTTAAAAATACGATTCAAATCGGACGGGTACTTTGTACGATAGCATTACTAGAATTACCAAATTTTAAGTAATGATTTCGTAAAAACTACTCGTCCGATTTGAATCGTATTTTCACCAAAAAAAAATGTTGGGAGAAGATGTCTAGTGCTCCTGCTACCCAGATTTTATTTTTTTCCGTATTTCAAAATGTGCAAAACTTCACCTACATTTTTTAAATTTAATAAAACATATTTTCAAAACACCTCGAGCACAGGCAATAGATATCAATTAAAACAGCTTTACTGCAAGCATTGGTTTGAAATATACTAAAGCATTACGCAGAAGAGTTTTTTTAGAGTTTCCCGTGTTACTCGTCCATAAGAGGTTTGTGTATACCGGGGCCTTAACTCATGGCTAGGGATGGCTAACAATCACGATTACACGGAAGCCATGAATTCCGTGATTTTTCCCAAAATTTCAGTTTTCCCGCGAAAATCGCGAAGTACCGTGTTTCACCGTGTTTTTTTGTGATTACGGCCTCTTTTCAGCCGATTCTTTGCTAAAAAGTAACTTTTCTTGTAACCACTAAATGTAAGCAATTGTTTTCGATTCCCATTCTGTTCTACAGGCCTAATTTTTTTCCTAAAACACCTTTGCTCATGTGCATAAGTTGTTTTGAGCACATGTTCCTAGTTTCCGCATGCCTTTTCTTGATTAGTGGTAGTTTACTCCCTTATTTCACACGTCGCTTCCATGATAGCTTCAAGAGAAGCACTCTGCGAGCATATCCTGCCAAAACGGAGCTAAACAGTATACAAAAAGAATTTTACATGCTGATTGTGAAACTCTTTTGCACAGGTTGCATTGTTACTTTCGATCACGCTAGAAAAGGTTCAGTTCATCGTCAACATCGAATTTAAGTGCAACGTTCAAAAAAGAGGCTTCAGAGGTAGACTCCGAATAAATTACTATATTTCTCGCGAATTGCCTATAGTTTCGAATTAATTCAAACGGATTTTTTCCTTTCTAGCATCAAAGACGAGGTGTAGAATTACCATAAGTTCATTGGATCTTTTAAAATTGTATTTTTCGGTTATATTTTGGACGCAGTATGGAAAGAAAGGCCAGGTTATGTGAACCTTGTCACGATGCCGTGATTTTGCGCCAATTTTTGAATCATAGCCGTGATTTTTCGAAAAAAATTCCGTGATTTTTAGCCATCCCTACTCATGGCGTAGTAGCGCGCGACACTTCCTGAACCATTTGCTAGCTGGGTGAAAGAACCAGTTGGGGGGAATAAGACTAACCCGAACCAAAAGCCACCCCTTCCTTCCCCGAACCTAAACTCAGCCTGAACTCTCCCTTTTCTGACCTGAACCTTTTCCTGACTTGCCCGAGGCTACAAGATAGATGTACGAAAGTATGCGAAAGGAATGTGAGATGCTTTCAAACAATTACAAATATCTCCACTCCTACAAAACTCACGATCATGAAAAATACTAATTTCTCGTCGAGATTTTCTTCTGCATTTTTAGTACCCAACACGTACCATTTACTTCTATCGTTTTGGAGAAAACCCGTTCAAACTGTTCCCCACTCGAATGCATTATATAGAGTACTACCGTACTCTATAGATCTAGACATTATTCACTATACAATATTTCATAATATTCTGTATTTATATATTACCCTTCAACTTACGGCCGAGCTCCACTTGGTAACCTCAGTTACCTTCCCCCCCTTGTTTTGAAACCAACTGGTGCAATAAACGAATGCTTTCTTTGTGGTCGCGAAGTTAATACCCCCTACCACGTGCTGTTTGATACGGTTTGTGTTCATGTAAAGTAGATGATGGTTTGCCTCACAAAATGTCACTCGTATATCTTAATGGACCGCCTTTTTGTTCCTCTAAGAGCTTAGGACAATAACATAGTTCGCGCAGTCAGTAATCCCAATGGATTACTGGAGGCATTCCTTGGATTTCGAAGTTCAAGTTTCAGTTGCGATTTGGTGCGGGAAGAAAAAACATGAAAGGAATACTAGCTTTCTGCTATTTTGCACTCAGCAACACCGTTGCAGCCAGTGGATTCTTTGGAATTTCATATGTAACATATGACAAATACAGCCTCAAAGGTGCTGCTGAAGTGGGACGAGTTCGTCTGCTGCCTCAACCGACTGGGGACCCGGGAGGTAGTATCATTTCTTTTGGCCCTAGTTGAGTTGAAACCCAAAAATGGACTTAGCTTTTAATGCAGCTATCCAAGCCCACCTTTTTAACAAATTAGGAGGTCGAAGTCCACTTTAAATAGGCAATACTAGCGCATCTGTGTAAGAATCTCCGAAACAGATGGACATTGGGCGTTTTATTGCTCCTGAATCGAAAGTCAAATCGAAAAGCCCTGAGACAATAATTGCAAAATGACCAGGTCATTTTAAATTCCAGACGACGTTTCAAATTGTAAATGACATTTCAAAGTTAAATGACATTTTAGATGTTTTTAACGAAAGCATCTGGGAGAATGCAGGACATGGCAACGTAGAGCATTTTCCCAATATTTGCTTTAACAAAAATACAAAACTTGTAGCCTCAAAAAATCTACTAGTTCAACTTCCGAAAAAAAATCGTGAAGAAATCATATTCATCAGTTTGACTGTAAATTAAATTACGTAAAAGTTTTGTAAAATAGTTATCTGCAACATCGTTCACAGAATTTCCCCATGTTATTGGTTGCAAGCGCCGTATCTCCAGCTTGGCCAGTACGGATTCCATTTCTGGGGGCGTGAACTCAATAGCTATATTCAAACTTACTAGCTTTAGCTATTATTAATTCTTACTGTTATACGGTCCAGGTATTATGCGACGCCACGCAATGACCTGCAGTCGGTTATGCGCTTTAAACACCAGGTGCGCTTCAAGTATAGCCAGGGAATCGAATGCGGGGGCCGTGTCCTGTATTCTTTATTCATCCAATCTCTGCACGAACCCAAAACTAGAACTGGAACCTTTACCTGGCTCTATGGCAAGAACTTACGACAAAGTTCCCGCTTCGTTAATATCACAAGCATGTAATGAAATCTGCATGGTTGAAAATCCAGGCAATTGCTCATTATGCCTGCGTCCTGGTTGTACAGGATCACAATGCGAAACTTGTAGTCGAACGTGTTCTGATTGCAACAAGATCATGTATCGAAATTCAACAACTGAAGGTAATATTGTGCAATACCTGAGTTTAAAATATAAAGTGGAAATCGGTTAAGACGAAATCGAAGGGACCGGAAAATCTTTACGTCTTAACCGTACCATGCGAAAAATGCACTTGCAGAAAAAAACACATTAAGATTTAACATACGTATCCACAAGATTCATAAAAAAAGATTAAATGTTTTGTAAAAAAAAGTTGAACATTTTCTTTTGTACGGTCTTTTTTATTACGATGTTGTTGACATATTCTTTTCTGTTGTCAATTGTTTGATTCATTTCACCGTTAGAGCATTAGAACTACAACTAAAGTCGGCGCCTACACTTGAAGTACTGTCGAAAATTTGATTTAGCGGGTACAAGAAATGGAAAATCGACATCATCGTCATAATCACTATCTCCACATTTTTAGAAACTGCCGTTTCTTCTCTTGAAGCGTTCCAGCCAGCCTGAATTCGCAGTGCATTCAACTCCCATTTGCGTTGCATTCACTAGCTTTTTCCATTAATACAGGGCCTGATTCTGTTCTTTTTTTATTAAATGACCAGGCGTGAGCCGTAGCTCGTTGCCGTTGCTTTACATTATTTCACCTTGTCATTTAAATCATTGTCTCTGTTCTTTACAACTGTTGATAACGCGGAATTAGCGATACTGAACTCTTTACAGATGTCGATTTGCGATCTGCGATTTTCATCTGCCATCAGCTGAATAAAAGTTGGTTTGTCGGTCTTCCAAGACGCGAAATTTTCATCTTAACCGATATTTTGTTTTGTCTTAAGAGAAGAAAAACGTATGTAAAGGAGTTAGCATTTTGTCGGGACCAGTATGTTATTTCGTCTTAACACTTCTGTCTTAACCGATTTCCATTGGACTACGACATCATCTGTTTCGTAAAACAATCGCTAAATTGTTATTTATAAACACGCTTTTAGAGGAAGTAGAGTGCACACTTTGGCGAGGATTGGGAAATATGTACCAGAAGAACATACGTTGTTTAGGCGACAAAACGTTACTCTTTCATCGTTTCATACTCCCGAACGGTACTTCTGATGGATTTGCTACCTTTCAATGGGACACCTGCTACGATCTTATCTACACTACGCAAGAGTTTCTCTTCATTGAACTATACTCGGAGAATTCTACTTCCCCAGCCTATTCAGCGACGTACTCCGGTTTTTATTGTTTCAATAATAAATCCATCAGTTTAGGAGCTTGGGTTAATGGTTCGACTTCCGATGGCTTGGGCGTTCCTATACTCCCGACTGATCCATTCGTGGATAATGCAACGATGTATCATCCATCGTGTGGACCATTCTGGACTCGGCCAGTAAATAATTCCCAAGGCCCTGTCAACGAAACTGCATTCGGACTAGGTCCTTGTCCTGGGCTCGCAACTGCTTTCTTTGGTACTCCTAACGTAACGAATGGAGTCTTCACGAGCGGTATAGCCTGGGCTACGCTTCCGGATGTCAAATTCACTGGCGTGAAGATTTACATGTTCTGACACTTGCACGGTGTAGTAAATTCAACTAGACTTGCAAGCGTTCCTCACAACCAAGCTCTGTCTTTGGCTATTCCGTGACTCTAATGTTCCGAATTCTCTAAGGTTTTCATTGTATAATAATGAACTTATGTTTCACAACCTGTAGCTATGGATCTCATTTCGTGTTTACATAATATTAGTTGCTTCTCTACCAACGACATAAATATATACATACATACAATAGGCATGAAACTACTTTTTTTGTATCCTTACGCTGGAAAATACTGCAGAATGCAGTTATTTACATAACCTACAAAACTTTTATCCCGATATGGGCCTGTTCAAAACTTCCCAGTCGAGATTCATGTTTTTTCAAACTCCACACGACATGGTAAAGTAAAACACGCACTAATCCAATACATGCAGACAAATCTCTACGCTACTTGTCTACACATATGGTGATTTATAGGTCAAAGGTTCATTCGTAGCAAATAAACTGCATGAAAGGCTTCAGTGATTCTTGGTCAAGAGGATCTGAGATCGGCTAGGTTACTGGTCAATTAAGCGTTGAAATAAATAGGGAAGGACTAGGATTAGGTGACTTTTAATTTTTACATTAAATTACTGTCACCAGTTCCAGGGTTATTTTCTTGCATCAAATGGCTAGCTCCTGTAGTGTTAACTGTGTGGAAGAAAGCTGAATCAAGCGCGCGTGCATTTGTTTACAAGGGGTGGAAATTCAATAAAAGTACGCTAAACCCTGACAGGCTGATCAATTTCAGGTTTCCTGAAAAGTGGATTTGGTGTTTGTTTTTTTTATAATAAAAATCGACATTTTTCTTTCCTTGAGATAAAAATATAGGAAAAAAATTACCAGAGAAAACATCCACCTGTCTGAGTGCTCCTGCAGAATTTAAAATCTATCAATACGTCAATACTCTATACGGAATAAACGTACTGGTTTGCCGATTCTCGATTGCCTTTGGAGCATTTTCTTGCCTCGAAGGCTTGAGCCATTAACGAATGCTTTCTATGTGATGACGAGGTTATACTGGCTGTCCAGTACAAATCGGGTTAGTACTTAACCTTAATGTACACTACATAATGGTTCGCTACACAAAATGGTTTGCCTCACATAACGGCATTGGTACATTTCTAATGAACGCCTTTTATTCCTGAAAACGATTTCAACCGACAGTGCACTTCGTGCAGCCCATGGAAAAAGTGGTCAACTAGACGGTTTTCTTGCTTACGAAGTCTGAGTTACTGTGGAGACCTGTGTGTGTAAAGAACAAATATGAAACTGGTCCTAATTTCCGTTATTTTTGCGCTCTTTGTTACCACTGAAGCGAATGGCTCTTTTGGAGTTACTTATGTAACTTACAGTGAATATCAAGTCCTAGTTACTAGCTTGCGTTTCATTCGATTGATGCCTCATCCAAGTGCTGGGGATTCGAAGGGTAGTATATGAATATTCTTTTTCCAAGTAAAGCTTTTCACGAATCCTTATCTGTCATTTTATAACACATGAATATCTTTCCCCAGCCTCTGGAATTAGCGAAAATATATCCGAAAGGATCTGAGATTGAATTTCACTTTTGTCCATTTGCACCATTATGTTTGATGTACAAATTACACTCGAATTTTTCATGTTTCGCTTTGGAAATTATCGCTCACCTAACGTGCCCCTTTAGTAGCATTCAGGTGAGAAATACGCAGATACTGATGAACATATGCACAGGAACCGCAAATCACGTCAAACAATTCAGGATGTGACCTTAGTTTTTTTTATCTTTTATTATAAACACGATGGTTCACAACAGAGGTAAATTTCAAACCTCCATTTACAGCTGTCGCGAAGTTTTACGACATTTCGCTATTTTTTCTAATGCAATTTTGAGTTGAATGCAGTGGAATGTTAATACGATAACTAAGGATGTAAGATTTGAGACAACTTCAGTGCAAGGCTGTCTTGCGATCAATGCGCACATCACTTAAAACGTGCCACATTTATACACAGTTGCATTTCTTACAACGGTAAGTAATTTAGAATTGGCGACTTTGTATGCACGATATTTTGAAATCATACTGTGAACATTGACCGATTGTCCAGCGCCACCATCTTTCTGAATAGAATATATTCACTTTCCCTGCCCAATACTCTACAATACATCCAACATTTCATATTTACATAGCAAATATAATATTCGTTGTGTCTCACCAATGCATGGTCTTTCTTAAACCGTCCGGTTTCGAATATGTAAACGGCAGTGGTTTCTAACTTTAACTTTTCGATACAATTTCAGATATTATGCGACGACATGCCATGACCTGCAGTCGACTATGCGCTTTAAAAGCAGGATGTGGTTCTAGTTACGCCGGATCATCGGTTCACGGCTATGTAATCTGCCAACTTCTGACCTCAAATCTCTGCAATAACCCATCTTTGGACCTGACACCCATGCCAGGTACTGCAGGACGACAATACGACAAAATTAGCGATTCGCTTCCACCCGTCGCATGCAATGAAGACTGCATTGCCAACAACCCAGGGAATTGCTCGGCTTGTCAAAGGCCTGGCTGTAAGGGTCAACGGTGCGAAATATGCAGTAAGACTTGCTTAAGCTGTTACAGTACAACATATCCTCATTCAACGCTGCAAGGTAGAAATTTACACATTTTCAACAGTATTTCCTACGATTAATGCTTTTTTAATACTAATAGGTTTCTTTTTTAACCAATATTGCAGAAGAAGTAGAGTGCACCCTTTGGCTTGGAATGGGAAACATGTACAAAAACTCCGCCAAATGTTTGGGAAATAATGTGTTACTATTTGATCGCTTCAATTTTCCTAACGGTACATCACACGGTATGGGTACGTTTACATGGAGCATATGTGGTGATCTTGTCAATACTACGCAAAAGTTTCTCTACATCGAACTCTTCTCGGAGTATTCAACTTCCCCAGCCTATTCAGCGACGTACTCCGGTTTTTACTGTTTCAATAATAAATCCATCAGTTTAGGAGCTTGGATTAATGGCTCGACTTCCGATGGCTTGGGCGTTCCTATACTCCCGACTGATCCATTCGTGGATAATGCAACGATGTATCATCCATCGTGTGGACCATTCTGGACTCGGCCAGTAAATAATTCCCAAGGCCCTGTCAACGAAACTGCATTCGGACTAGGTCCTTGTCCTGGGCTCGCAACTGCTTTCTTTGGTATTCCTAACCTAACAAATGGAGTCTTCACGAGCGGTATAGCCTGGGCTACGCTTCCTGGTGTCCAATTAGTTGGTGTGAAGATTTACATGTACTGACACTGACATGGCTCTGTTTTAAGCAAACTTGCATATTTACCTAAGACACAAAGATCTTTCGCTTGAACTGTGCTATCAATCATGCTTTATTAGTACCGTAAATACTTCATGTCAACGGACGGGCTGTTATGGATCTCACGGTTTACCAAACGTCTTTTGAACATGTATCTGTCATGTACTGATACGAGCTCTATCATTGCATACGGCTCGGGTGCATTAATACTTAGAACTGTC
The DNA here is from genome assembly GCA_020615345.1 of Triops cancriformis. Taxonomy (NCBI): domain Eukaryota; kingdom Metazoa; phylum Arthropoda; class Branchiopoda; order Notostraca; family Triopsidae; genus Triops; species Triops cancriformis. Next base: position 1,618 of record JAHZNP010001884.1, on the reverse strand, counting down.
TTCGAGTTTTTCACATATTTGTACGGCCACGTCCTTACGGAACTCACTTTCCACTTGTCTAATGAAATTTGCTCCCTTACCTACAATGCAGAAATATATACAGCAAACACTTTGACTCATTTTACCTGTTTTGTTGGAAATTACTGCAGTAGTCTTCTGTGAAGGACAAGCACTTAGCGGCTTTTGTAGTGGGGCTGAGAAATGGCTCAGATCAAGCCGAGCCGAGCTGGGATCGGCTCGGCTCGAAATGACGCCAAGACGCCCTGGGGCGTCACGTTTATGGGCTTCATTTTACTAGATCCCAATCAATGCAAAGCATATTTTAAAGTATCTCACACTTGATTGATTAGCTTAGAATACGCTGAAAAAAACTGAATATGCGTCACTTCGAAAATTCCGTCGTTTCATTTCGACAACGAGAAACAGTTTCTCTCTGAATGTCTTAGGCTTGTGCTACTGGTAGCCTTTGCTGAAATAAGGGGCGTTACAACACAGCACAAGAGGAAATTAAACGCCGCATTCCAACGAATATTTTTAGAAGGGCATTCTTCTGATATGCATTCTTGATGATTAACCTTATTTGCTCAATTTAAGAACTATACAAAATTTAGCCACTAATGTCAGTCTTTACCCGTAGTTAAAATATTGTAAGTTTTGGGCCACGGATTCCTAATTTGGTGAATTTTTATAAAAAATGAAAATAGTATGGTCAATGCACTGTTTGGACAATCGGAGCCTTAATTTCAAACGTATTTGCAATTTATGGAAATAAGTGGAAAACTGGACTTTGCTCCATCGGCCTCGCACTACGATCAGTGTTCCGGAACGGCAGTCGTGGCCGGAACGGCGTTCTTTTCGTTACTCTGCTGGAAAATTTCATCGTTCCGTTTCGTTCCGTTCCGGCCAGTTTTTCAAGAAGTTCCGTTCCGTTCCGATATAAAAATCGATTATCATATCGGAAGAAAAAATCGATAATTAATTATTTGATATATTTTTATGTAAAACCGGGAAATTTAAAATTTTGAATTACTTGAACTAACCTCGTAAAACCAATTTTGCAGCTTTTCACTGCGGCCAACTGGTGGCTTAGCCGGAACGGTAAGGAACGACCGAAAAAGCCGTTCCGTTCCGTTCCTCCAAAAGCAAGGTTAGTAGAAACAAGGTTGCGCCATTCCCGCCCCTTTGCGTTAGAGTTTTAAGGGTATACGTCACGGCGATCCAGCCAATCAGCGCCAAGGGTCCGCTAGCACCGCCTGAGCAGGGGATTCTGGTAAACAAACCTTATAAACGCGATTTGTGTTTACTGAAGTGGTAGTTATTACGCTGAATTCCAAAGTAAGAGCAGCAAAAGAGCATTATTAATTAAGTATTATTAAGACAATACAAAGTTTTTTAGTTTGTAAGTTTGTTTATTTTTCTTTTTTTTCTCTTCCTTGACTTGTTGAACGTCGTCCATGTGTTTTTGTAACTTCATGTAAGTTATTGCACCCCTCCATTAGACAACGATTTCCAGGCATCGTGAATGCTATATTTTGTCCAGAAACCTGACTTTGTAACACAAATCTTAATACATTTGTCTATTTGGACGAATTAATACACTTTGTAAACTATCAATTCA
>JAHZNP010001883.1:0-13375 GCA_020615345.1 Triops cancriformis | reverse complement strand
GGTTTATGTAAATTTAACAGACAACTGCGATTTGCCGATACTGTGTTTTTATGTAAATTTACACTTAGTGTTGTAAATGAAATACTATGATATTTATTATTAGTGCTACTAAAATATACATGTAAATCACTGTACACTAAAAGCATTGTCAATTCTAATGCACACTGACTTGTGGTAAATTTACAAGTTTTTTTTTACAGTGTAGGGAAAGGTTATGCCTCTTCTGTTGGCTAATTCCTAACGCTTTTGAGCAACGGCATATTTCAAAGTTGCCAATTTCTCGCAGTATTTATCGGCATTGATGGTTTGCCCTTCTAGGAATAGCTCATAACAAACCACTTCTTTAATATCCCACCAGATGCATGCATCACGTTCCTCCGGTGTACCCCAGCTTTAGGGACGGTTTGTGAACGTCTGTCCCTTAATCCCCGAGATTTTCTTGTTACGTTATTTTAGACAATCCGTGTTTAACCTCCCGTAATCATCTTCGTCAAAAAAGGATGCTCCTTGTTTTTATTCAGCAATAAATCGCACGCGTTCACGCTCTGCTCCAGGTCCTATCGCTGAGGTCATGTGGGAGCCGCGCGTCCGCTCTTTACACGTAGCCAGTGAATTTCGGGTGGTTGACAACTCTTTTTCGTGATAAACCAACGGTCTTCTGCATCTTCTCAATCGCCAGAAGTGAGTTTGTGTCCACCAAAGTCGTTATTTGGTCCGGATTCGTCTCTTAATGGAGACCCGGTCGGTCACCACCTTGACAAAAATATTTCCACATCAAAACAGCGGACACCGTTTCCTAACCACGGATTCTTTTAAGGTATCGGACCAGAAACTGCAAAATTTTTTTTAGTCATTTCCAAATCATAGAGACATTCCTGGAAATTGTAACGCATAAAATGGCTACAATTTCCAGCGAGATCGGTCATCTTTCAGCGTTAAATAAAAACTTCGCATTCAAGTAAAAAATTACAAACTTTAGTTAACATGTCACTGAGAGACCCCCTTGCTAGTTTGTGAGCAAAAAGTGCGCACGTGTACTGAGAGAAAAACCCGGGCTGTTTGAATGCGAAAATGGTCGAAAAGGTGCGCGGACTCATTGAATGACCCAATATTTTTCTTAGCAGCTTCAAGGGAAAGCAAAGCTTTGACTGGAGAAAATTTTCACGAGTGTTGACATTATACAATTTTTTAACAATAAAATTGTTAAAAAATTTAACAGTTTTTTCTGTGCAAAAAATCCAAGGTGGGGCCCCCAAGCAGCCGGGGCTCGGGGCAAATCGCCCTCCCAGCCCCCCCCCCCCTGGGCGGCCCTGACTCTGGGGAACTTTTTACGTGTAACTTGCCCTTTAGTCCCCAAATATTTATTTAGTTTATATATAATTACAAGAAGATAACAAGAAGAGAACGGAACTCCTTCATGACAGGAAAAAGCGGGAAGTAGAGGATGTGAATGTGATGTGAATGTGGTACATGAGTTTTTTTATAAATTTCTTCCTGTTTTCAAATAACAGTGCAACCCGCCTAATTGAATAGGCTCGGGACCGTACGAACACTATTCAAATATGCGGTTTATTCAAATATCCGGTTTTGCAAATATAGCATGATAAAAAAAGTAATAAAGAAGCCAATAGTAAATTTCTACTAGCCTCAGGCTAGTAGAAATTTCCTGAACTGTTAGATATGAGTTTGTGTCCACCAAAGTCGTTATTTGATCCGTATCGACCTCTTAAGGCCCCGGTATACACAAACCCTTTATGGGCGAATAACATGGGAAGATTTCAGACACCATAATTTGAAAACGGTCAAAATGTCAAAGATATATTTTTTAAAACTTCTATATCAGCGTGAGCGTCTGCTCTTTGCTGACATTTATTGGTCAAAGATATTGTTTCGATAGTAAAGTTGCTATTAGTGATGACTAGTAGAGGAGGGATGGGACAGTTCATACGTAGGACAAACCGTACAAAAATCATTACTAATGAACTACGAAAGTTTTGGTTCTGAAAAAAATTGCACACTTAGTGAATACGACGAAGCTCACATGGGAAAATTTTTGCCGAAAAATGTTAAACCGTTTTGAAAAAATAAATAAAAACTAAATTTTAGGCACTTCTTGTAAGAAAGGGGTCCATTTCATTTCGTTGTACCACTCATAATATGTACCTAAAAATAAAGTAAAAATTATTTTTATGTAGCTGACAAGTTAGGGAATCACCCCTCCAAAGGTTTGTTTTAAAATCGATGTCCTGATTTTGTACGAGATTTTACACTCCAAAGTGATGCTTTAGTACGCTTCGAACAGAGCCATTTTTACTACAGAAAAAAACATGCTGTTGGCAACGCTGCGCACACGCATGCAGCTCACAGCTGACAGCTCGTGTTAAGGCCCCGGTATACCCAGTTTGGAGATTTTCTCCGATAATAGGTGGCACTACTGTTTGTTTACTTTTTGTCCCCGCCCCAATGGCATTGTCGCACCATCGTCAGCAGATGGCAAACTGCGCACTTATCGCGAAACTTGAAAGTTTGGCAGTAAGGCCTATAGACCACGCCTCCTAAATTAAGACTCAAGACTTAGGTGCGTTACGAATACAGGTCTGGCATTGGCTATTCATCCAACACGGACAACGCTAGAATATTATCATATTATGACAAATATGATCAATCAGTACTACTTTAACATCTCGTAACCCTATAATAATTATATTACGTTTTAACAATAAGTTCATTTGAAACTTGTTCATACCATTTTCAGTTATTATTAGGGATGGCTAAAAATCACGATTACACGGAAGCCGTGAATTCCGTGATTTTTCCCAAAATTTCAGTTTTCCCGTGAAAATCGCGAAGTACCGTGTTTTACCGTGTTTTTTGGTGGTTACGCCCTCTTTTTAACCGATTCTTTGCTAAAAAGTAACTTTTCTTGTAACCACTAAATGTAAGCAATTTTTTCGATTCCCATTCTGTTCTACAGGCCTAATTTTTTCCCAAAAAACCTTTGCTCGTATGCATAAATTGTTTTGAGCATATGTTCCTAGTGTCCGCATGCCTTTTCTAGACTAGTTGTAGTTTAGAGGAGACTCGGGTCAAAAGTAACGTTACGCGAAAGTAACAAAAATCATAGCTTTTGAACGAAACGTCTCTTGTAGCTGTAAAAAAACGGGGTCATGTCAAATACCGTTACGCAACCTTAAAAAAGTTGCATGTGAAACGATTGAGATTTAACCGAGAGAATCAACTTTATTAGATTTCGCTACATTTTTTAGTGAAAATGGGTGGTACTTTATTGCCCGTTGCGTTAACTTACCAAAAAATATCAAAAAAAATATTTTTTAAGCTCACTGAACGCTACTGAACGACACAGTAAAAGCTCAAACGCTATAGTTTCATACTTGTTTTTACAAGAGATCTAGAAGTCCTAGGACACCTGTCGAAACGGTTGTAACAGCCGATTTATTTACCATGAGGAACGAGTCGTGAAAAACGGCAACGATGCGTGACGATGCACTTCCAGCACTTTGGATGGTAGCCTTGTGTGGCGTTTGAAGCTGCCGCCTCTGCAACTCGCGCCAACCTCTTACAACGTTGCATTTCTATTGTTTTTTAATTAGTTTTACTTAAAATACACAGATTCTTGACAGAAACTCATGTAAAATGTCCTACTAGTGGTGAAGATTATACCTGTGTGTTTTCATTACGACCTGTTAGGTGTAACAAGAGAAATTTGATCGGTAAAGTTTCTTATGGGGAAACGCACGTTAAACGCGACGTTACTTTTGACCCAACGGGCTATCCGGTAGTAACGCACGAGATCCTCCTAGTTTGAAGGCTGGTTCTATCTTATAGTACATTTTTGAAAAGCAAACATTGGCTTAACAGAGAGCTGAGATACACCTGCGTCTAATGGGTATCCATTAAGATGATAATTAAGTTCGTGCTACGAGCGAAAACCGAAAAGGCCGTGGGTGCTACTTTTGACCCGAGTCTCCTCTACTCCCTTATTTCACATGTCGCTTCCTTGATAACTTCAAGAGAAGCACTCTGCGAACGTATTCTGACAAAATGGAGCTAAACAGTATCCGAAAAGAATTTTACATGCTGATTGTGGAAACTCTTTTGCACAGGTTGCATTGTTACTATTGATCACGCTAGGAAAGATTCAGTTGATCGTCAACATCGAATTTAAGTGCAACGTTCAAAAAAGAGGCATCAGAGGTAGATTCCAAATGAATTACAGTCAAAGCTCCTTATTCGTGGTTTCAGTATTCGCGGGGAAAATTTTTGTGACCGTATATCTTTATTCGCGGGGAAATTTTTTTTTACCGCATATCTTTATTCGCGGCTGAAAATTTCCGTACTTGCGGATGTCACAGGTTAACCTGGCATCGCCCGCGAGTTAAGTCCGCGAAATTCCATTTCCACGACTGTTCGTAGCTTGTATACGCACAACGTTCGCAAGGTATTTCTGTTTCTGTGTCTTCATTTCTCAGAGTCAGTGTTCTTGCTATTCTTCTCTATTAATTTCTCCCACAATCCAATCATTATGGCGAGTAAAGAAGAAGGAAAGGTAACCAACAATAGGAAAAAAGTTTTGTCATTTAAAGTAAAATTCCGAAAGTCCAATTCCGAAAATTTAGAGTCGCAAGAAGAAGACTTAACCGAAGTTGATTAGGAACTCATATTAAATAAGGAACCCTCTAAGAACCCTCTATCTAAGACGAGACCGAAGACAACACAGATCAGACAAACTGGACCTCTAAAAGCCTGACAGATGGTCTGAATATTGCTCATCAGTTTTGCGAATACTTTATCAACAATGATCCTTCAATGGAAAGAAGCTTCATTTTTAAAAGAAAAATTGAAGAAGCAGTGCTTGAGTATCAGTCAGAATTAACCCAGATGTCAAAAGCTGCTAAACCAGCAAAAATCACTAAGTTTTTTAAGGCAATAAATACAACAGACAAGTGATGTTTTTTTATAAACAGAAAAAATAAAAAGAAGTTTTCTTCTACACATTGCCTTTTTTAACGAAAACTTTGGAACGTATCCCTATTTTTCAATGTAAATTTCCGTTCCTCATTCGCGGTTTTCCATATTCGCGGAATTTGTCTGGAACGTTACCCCCCAGAATAAGGAGCTTTGACTGTACTATATTTCTCGCGAATTGCCTACAGTTCCGAATTACTTCAAACGGACGTTTTCCACTCTAGCATCAAAGACGAGGTGTAGAATTACCATAAGTTCATTGGATCTTTTAAAATTGTATTTTTCGGTTATATTTTGGACGCAGTATGGAAAGAAACGCCAGGTTATGTGAACCGTGTCGCGATGCCGTGATTTTGTACCAATTTTTTAATCATAATCGTGATTTTTCGAAAAAATTTCCGTGATTTTTAGCCATCACTATTTAATATGTATAGAAAACTTATGCAACTGACAATAGACCCAGCCTATGTCGCAAATACATGAGAAAAAATAAGGGATATTCATTTTTCAGAAACTGACGAGTTTTAATTCTGTGTACAGTAGTACCAATCAATAAAACACTAATACAAAAGTTGAAAATACACACAAAATTAAGTTAATTATCAACCAAAGTAAACCGATAGAAAAATTGCTAGAATAACACAGTTACACTTATAAAAATATACGTTTAAAATTACACTCTGTTTACGTTAGTATTGTTTACTAACAACAAACAAACTACACCCAGTAGGCGTGGCATACATTCAATGCTATTCTTTCTTGGCTAGCTGGCTGAAGGAAAGGAAAAATATTCTTCCCTACCAAAAATATTCTGTTTGTTAGAGGCGTGCCTGTGGCGATATCAAGGCTCGCTTTTGTCAAGGCCTTTCACCAATTTCCTTCCCCGCCGTTTGCCTGTACTGACTTTGACTTCATTTTTCGCTCACCGCAAAAGTGCGGGAGCAGGTCTCGGATGCCAAAATTTTACTACATTTTCAGGCAATTTTTTAAAAACTATGTATCCGATTTTAAATTTTTTTCACTAAAATTCACTTCAGAAAATCCTGCACTATGCGTCGAGCCAGATTTTTGAAATTGTAATTTTTAAGGAAGTTGAAATTTTCAATCACTTATAAAAAATTTAAAAAACGCTTTTTCAAAAAAGTGGCTCGATGCGTAGTGCGCATCGTTTACAAAAACATTACCGTCAAAAGCTTTTTAAATAATATCTTATAATAAACGCAAAACCGCCTGAAAATATCCCCATGTAATTCGCCCATAAGAGGAGCTGGGTATACCGGGGCCTTAAGCCGCGCACCTAAAACGTTGCCCTTTTTTGTTGTCAACAATCATTTTGACAAAATCGTGCGTTTCCTTGCACTAACTGGAGCTAGGATGATTCCTATATCAAGAGGGAGTATAACTGTAAGTTTTCGTTTAGATATTTTAAGTTTAATATGTATATTTTTGTACTAGCAACTAAGATACATTAGAGGAGAAGGTCTAAATTTCGACTACCATTTTTATTTATTCGAAAAAACGGTCTTAGAAGTGAAGAAATACAAAGAAATTTCTTCAGTAGATACCTAGGTATGTTATCTACATGATTTGCGTACAGATAACCTCGAAATTCTCCGCAAATATGATTTATTGCAAATTTCGCAAAAGTCGTCAAAATTGCCACTTTAAAAAAGTAGATACCTAGGTATGTTATCTACATGATTTGCGTACAGATAACCTCGAAATTCTCCGCAAATATGATTTATTGCAAATTTCGCAAAAGTCGTCAAAATTGCCACTTTAAAAAAGTGGCCCAAATTTCGACTACCTGAAGAAAATGCTAATAATCTGATCTGTAACAGACTAAAAAAGCAAAATATCCCATCAAAAGTATGAATATATATATTGCTTTGATTCAGCTACTCAGGTATTATATTTTTAACACAAAAGCCGAGGATTTCACATTTGAAAAAATCAACCGAAAGATATTTTTAACAGACTAGAACACATATTTCCACACTTAAACACGCACATAAATAAATAACTTACCGGCACCTACAAAAAGGATAGTGCCACAAATAAATAGCCGTAATAAATAAAAAAATAAATAAACAGTCGTCAAACAAACAAAAAAATTGTCAAAATATACATGAAAATATTTTTTTTTAGAAAATTGCAAACATGCGGTCGTGGTCTAACGACAAAAATCACAGATATAAATATCCCCTTCGGCCCCTGCACATTCATTGTGTACCCACATTAAACAGGTCACACACTGGACCCAAAGTTCTCCTTCCTTGTCATCTGAAAAGTTTCCTTCGCAGAAAACGCAAACAGTGTTTTGACCAGTAAGATTTACAGGTTTAGTGTCAGATTCATCTTCACCAGGCGCCTGTCGTTTTCTTTTATTCATCATTTTCTCAGCTGCATGTTCATCGCTCTTGTTCGATTTTCTTGAGACGGGTTTCAAAAGAGATTCGCTCAGCATTTTCTTGTAAGGAGATCCTGTAATTACGGTGGCACCTGGAGATCGCCGGCCCCTGTTGCTCGTCACCTTCTTTACAGAACTCGGCGGTGCAATCTTAAATGGACCGATCAATCCTGATGGACCTGCTTCGGACTCTCGAATAATTCTTGGAAGTGCCTGAAGGTCAGTACACGTCGCTGTTGTCTGAGGTATTCGTCCGGCTTCACTTTCTGTAGAGATTGTTGGCTCTGAGGCATCCTACGAAAGAAAATTGGAATCATTAGGCTATTTTTTATAATACAACGGCAGATCTGTACCGAAGTTGATGACTCGGGAAAGCTACAAGCTTGTAGTGCTTCATTTTCTGCTGCAATGAAGTCAGCATCTGAAAAGATTTCCCTGTCAAATGGTATAATTCCTGTGGCGCGGAAGCCTTGGACTGCTATCTCTGCTCTCTGGACACGGAGATACGCCTTTCCAAAAGGTTCCATTATGTCGTAACTGTGTGAGACGACCGCCAGACTGATGCATAGCATTTCGAATTTCATTGCTATAGTAGTGCTTTAAAGGACCCATGAAGCTTTTATCTAGAGGTTGCAGTTTATGGGTGCAATGTGGTGGCAAAGAAATGATCTTGATGTGGTTCTGTCGAGCTATGTCGATCACGTCCAGATTTCGAACATGGCTGTAATGGCCATCTAATATCAAGAGTACTGGCGATGCTGCAGAAGGACGAGCATTATCTACGAAGTGCTGCATCCATTCCGCGAACAAATTTGATTGCACCCATCCTGATGGATGTGCTCTGCCAATAGAGCCACATGGTTTTCCGCGCATCAGTAACTCCGACATATTCTTTCTAGGGAATATGAACATTGGAGGTATGAAATCGCCTTTGGCACTCATGCAGGCGATAACCGTCATTGTGGAGCCCCTTTCAGCTGATGTCAAACTGCCTATCTGTTTCTTGCCTTTTTTTCCAATGATTCTTGGTATCTTGGACGGGACGACCGTGAGTCCTGTTTCGTCTACATTGTATACACGGTCAGCGGGATATCGATGTTCGTCATATGCTTGCTGCAATAGATCGAAGAATTTCCCAACATTTTCTTTGCTAAAGCCCAGTGCTCTTGAAAAAGATGTTCCAGCCGGTTTCCGGATAGAGAGAACACCATGTCTCCGCAGAAACAGGTCTGCCCATGTTCTGCCAGCTTGAGGTGTATTGAATGGGTGGGGCAAGTTATTTCGCTCAGCTAGCTGGTATGCGATACGTCTCACCTCTGCAAGGATAAATCCAAAGTAAGTTGCCTCCATGTGCAGCAAATAGTCAACCAGCTCGCTCTCAAGTTGGTCTCCAAGGACCGTCTTCCGCCCAATCTTTTTACGTGCCGCTTGCTGAGGAGTAAGTGTGAGGTCCAGACTAAGGTCTCGCAAAGTGCTACGAGGAACGCCAAACAATTTTGACGCTTTTAGGGTGCCAATTTCCTTCTTTCGCACAGCAGCAATTGCGGCTATCATGTCTTCTTCTTTCCACGGCTTCCGCCTGTTTTCTTTCGAAATTATACGGGCAGTCCGAGGCATCCTACGGAACATAATAAAAACATTAGTACGTACAACGAAACGCAAATGAATGTAATACTTTTTACAGCAAAAACAGCTCAAACAAATATGCAGAACGCTCACTGCACGACAGAGTGTTTGTGGCGGATCACAAACATTCGATTCGAAACTTCCGAGTTTAGCGTAGGACGCACTAGCGCCAGTGCGGTGGCATGAGGCGCGGGGTAGTCGAAATTTAAACCGCGTTGCATAGTCGGAATTTCACGCATCCCTATTTTTTGAAACTTTGGACTTCTCTCATAAACAATCTTAATGTTTGGTACTATACGAAAACTTCTACGAAGCCTAATACTTGAACTAAACTTCTAATATTAGAAAGTGATTTAAATTTTGGTATTTTCTTGAAAAAAGGGCTTTTTATGCACACCTCAAAAAGTCGGTCAGGTATGGATTTTTAAAAAATAAATAACTGAACAACCAAAAAGCAGAATCAGCGCCAACTTTCCAGAAACTGTTAAGAGTGGTTAGGGGAACGATCTCCAGAAGCCTGGCCTAGATAAAGTTTGTAATAAAGCTGAAAATGCGATTGTCGGAATTAAGACCACAGTCGGAGTTTAGACCTTCTCTTCTAAAGCTCCAAAAAATTACAGCGTATTTCAGGGGCGGTAATTCACACAGGAAACGAAATCGCACGTCTCGATAAGGAGTTTCGAGCGACTCAATAAAAGTGTGCGTAAAACATTCCGGACATCACCTATATACATATTCTACCTATTTATAATCAAGAAAAGCCTTAAAAACATTATTACAAAAATATCCTTTTCCGTAGATGAAAGCTTTTCATGGTATGTCTCTTTTGCGTACATTGCGCATAACATATTAGTATGCGGTTAGTTTGACGAAAAGTTTTCTGAACAGGTCAATTACTACGCATCGCACATCAAGCAACACATGAGTGAACAAATCAAATACCAAAATTCTGTATGTAAGAGAGATGTACGCAATGAAGATCCTATAGCTTGAAAAGCTTTCATCTACGAAATGGGAGATTCTTACAAAAATGCTTTTAGGTTATTGTCGATGATAAACCGATAGTTTACGGTTGCATTTTATACTTGTCAGGTTCGGAATGTTTTAAACACACTTTTATTGAGTCGGTCGAAATTCCTTATCGAGACGTGCGATTTCGTTTTCATTGGGAATTACCGCCCCTGAAATACGCTGCAATTTCTGGATCTTTAATGTATCTTGGCTGCTAGTGCACATTGGTCTGTGCGTATATTGACAAAATGAAGTTTTCTTCATAAGCTGGGATCGTAATTACAATAATTACAAAAGATGAGTTTAGCAAGATGAGTTTATTTGATGAAAGCTTTTCAAGCTAAAGGATCTTCATTGCGTACATGTACATCTCTCTTACACACAGAATTTTGGTACTTGATTTGTTCACTCATGTGTTGCTTGATGTGCGATGCGTAGTAATTGACCTGTTCAGAAAACTTTTCGTCAAACTAACCGCATACTAATATGTTATGCGCAATGTACGCAAAAGAGACCATATACCATGAAAAGCTTTCATCTACGGAAAAGGATATTTTTATAATAATGTTTTTAAGGCTTTTCTTGATGATAAATAGGTAGAATATGTATATAGGTGATGTGTCCGGAATGTTTTACGCACACTTTTATTGAGTCGCTCGAAACTCCTTATCGAGACGTGCGATTTCGTTTCCTGTGTGAATTACCGCCCCTGAAATACGCTGTAATTTCTGGAGCTTTAATGTATCTTATTTGCTAGTACACATTGGTTTATGCGTATATTGACAAAATGAAGTTTCTCCAAAAGCCGGGATCGTAATTGCAATAATTACAAAAGACGAGTTTAGCAAGCCGTCGGGTAGCCTACGCCTGTCTCTGCAACTTAGCTGGACTAACCCTGCTTGCTTCGGCTTATGAAAATTCCTTACGTCGGGCTGTTCCACTTTCTTTTCCCCAGTATGACTTCTTATTCACAGGGACAGTCCTTTTGCAATTCTAGCTTCAATTACAATGCCACCTTTATTACTGGAAACTTGCATATATTTTTAAAGTCTCTGTTTTAGTAAATTAGGGAGTATTTATATGAAACTTTTGTGGCTTGTTTTTGACATTTTAAGGTTTATTTACTTTGGAATAATTAGTACTACAGAAAAGTTTATGCCATTAGATGCAGGACAAAACCTCAGTCTTTCTGAGGTCATTACATAGACGAGAAAATAAAGAGAAAGTTTGTTTTCTTCCAACGCATGTTCTTTGTAAATGCAGCACAATACAAATACTATTGGAAACAATATTTCAAAGAAACTGTTGGGTTAGCTTCTCGCCCTTTACCAATTTGGGATCGAAACTGTTTGGCTGTGGGTTCGTGGAAAGAATGAACGCAAGAAGAATCTAGCTTGGTTTGGAAATAAATATTTTATTAATAAAAGTTATAATTGTATTGAAATTCAGCCACCTTTGATGTTTCGAAAAGCATCTTTGCTTTATCTGCAAGGAAATATACTACCTGAACGTGTTTGAGTCATAAAAAAATAAACAAGCCGTTTTAATTTTTAAAAATGTATTTAAAATTTAATTCAGTAAAAAAAATACCCTCCATCTTGTAAACAACGTCACGTGAACGTCAGCGCCGTCGCGACCACATCCTGAAAGTACAGGGACTCAATTTGACATCCTTGTGTCAAAGTCGGCCGGATGGCTAGTAGACATACGTTTGTCAACTTTGCCTGGCGAACGTGTTGCTCATTTGATAGCCAGGACACCCATCTGACGAGTACAGTTTTAGGCTACAGTTTTGTCCCCACGTGAAGTGAAAAATAAACTACAGAAAAGTGTTCGGACTGTCCCATGCCTCCTCTACACAACGTCGAGTTTTTGTGAAAAAAGGAGTTTGATAAATTTGTAAACTTTGACTGAATGTGTGCTACTTTCTTATTATACAGAAAAATGGAAATCGGGCAATGTAGTGCACTAGCTCTGATTTTTTAAAGTTTTATGATAAAGAGAAAGAAGAGATCTGTTTGGTAGTTTTTGTGATATTGTGTATGGAATTTCAAGGTTTTGTTTGATTTTATTATGCTTTACCGCTATCCGGAGTTTCTGTTTGACTTCGTTTTGCTTTTGTTATGAGTCACTTGAGCAGACCTACCTTGTAAGAATAAAATCGTGTCCCTATCTTTTATTTTTTAAAAAATTCGGTAGTTGTGTATACCGGGACCTTAAGGGCGACCCGGTCAGTCACCATCTTTGATATAAAAATTCCGCTTCGAAACAGCGGACACCGTTTCTGGACCACGAGTTCTTTTAGGGCATTAGGATCATAAACTGCACAATTTTTTTTAGTCTTTTCCGGAGCGTTCAGACATTTGTGAGAATTATAACTCATTAAAAGGCAATGATTTCCAGCGGTACCGTTCGTCTTTCGGCGTTGAATAGAAATTTCATATTCACGCCAAGAATTACCAAAATTGGTTTAACATGTCACTGAAAGACCTGCCTTGCTTGTTTGTGAACAAAAAAGTGTACATGCGCAACTTGGCTTTTGTGCTAGAGTGCGCAGAGTGACAATGGTCGCCCTGCCCACCGGTTCCAGATTCTTGTGCTCTGAAGGACAACCAGAGCCTGTCGGAGTATACAAGCCGTGAGAGTGTATTGAATTAGTTTCTGAGGGAAAGGTCGATAGCTCCGGACGGCGAAGGGTGGTGCATCCCTAACAAAAACAAACAACTGACAACAATACCACGCGCTGGAAGTACAGATCGGTGTATAGTTATGGATGAAGCGCATTTCAAGCAAGTGAAAAGCCTTGTACATGAAGCTGAGAAGAAACGGAAGGATGAGAAAAAAGATGCGAAGAAAACAAGAAGAAATGAACTACAGCACATGAGAAGAGAGGGCTTATTGCCTTATCCTTCACCGCGTAAATGGAAAGCACAAACTGCTCCGGCTAGGCAAAAACCGCGTAAACAGACTGCCGATGGAGTACAAGAGATGTTGCAGGTAGGAGTTTCCCTTTGTCGCTTAAAACAGTCAGTCTAACTGTTGGAAATATTGGGCATACTAGGGTCTGAATGAAGCTTCAACATCGTCGACTGTCATCGGTGGACATCAAGAAAGCATGAATGGGGAGAGCATTGTTATTGACAATTTAATTCAACATTATGAAAACCTTATGCTGGAAGTCCAAGATCATGTTGAAGAACTCAAAGCCAAAGAGAATGAGGCAGAAGAGCACTTAAAAGATCAGCAAAATGTGAACAAAAACGCGAAACAAAGGCGAGAAGAGCTCGACCAATCCTGGCGTGAATTTCGGCCAACATTATTTCAGCTCTCAGTGGAGGGCGA